>JACM01017246.1:0-11586 GCA_000787095.1 Periophthalmodon schlosseri
ACAACACTGGAAGCCACTCAACTAAGTAAAAATAGAGAACATTTTTGTCTGCATATTTATGAAAATAAAATAAATTCACTTTTCTTTAGGCCAGAAGAGAAGGCCTTGCTGACCCTGATGGCCCGCCACTGCCTGATTCTTATTTGACCTCCTCCTGCTTGTTTCCATAGAAATCTTGTTCCTTTGGCTATAATATTCCACAGTATGGCAATAGACGTATCTATCTCCATGCAGAATGTTCCAAAGTATGGCTTTAACTTTCTATTTCCTTGGAATCATACGGATGATGTTTTGGACAAAAGACTGATGTAAATGCTTCAAAAACTGTGTAAAAAAAAAACAGTACTTTCACTAGTATTTTTAATGTGTACTCTGTAAGTATATGTTTGCAGTATTACTTGTACTTGTAATGTAGTATAATTCTAGCAGTGTAATTCACTCATACATTTCCAACTGAAGTGGACCGGATGGACGGGTCAATCACCTTTGCTCTGTCAACACTGTCCTCTGTCGATAAAGAGAATAAAGAGCGGGACAGCAGGGCCGCGCTGGAGCCTGGGTTAATCTTCACTCAACTGTAAATACTCACTTTTCATTCAGATTTTCAATGTGTTTTCTCAGTTTGAGCGACTCACTTGTATAAACTGAGTCGTATGAACTGGTTTCTTTTGATAAGAAGGAACAGTTAAAACACTGAATAAATATTGAAGTTTCAGTTTGTTTAGGCAAAGTTAAGCAAAAGTTTTTGTTTTGAAGGCACTTTTCCATCTTCAAGACACTCAAAGCGCTTTACATCAAGGAACCACTCACCCATTCACACACACACTGATACAGCAGTGTACACAGACGCTGGGGGTGAGGGGGGTTAAGTGTCTTGCCATAAACTGTATAAAGAAGTGGACTGAGTGAGTGTGACGTCACCCACAGCGTTCGGCTCCAGTCAAATGAAGCTCATTGAGGCTAGAAGTTATAGGAGCCAATTTGAAGTTGAGTTCCATATTTGGAATTCCAACCACGAGTATCACAGCAACCAAAGTTATAGGACCAATTTGAAGTTGAGTTCCATATTTGGAATTCCAACCATGAGTATCACAGCAACCAAAGAGCCAATCCAGAGTGAGGCTGCTGAAGGTAATGCTCATCCACAGTGTCTTGCCCAAGGACATGACAGCATTCATGTGTGGAGCTGGAATCGCACCATCAACCTGTGGGTCAGCGGACAAACACTCTACCAACTGAGCTACTGTCGACCAAACACTAAAACCTGATTTAAACTTTATACCATGGGGTATTTTAAAATGTCCCTTTCGTTTTTAGATAACAGATTCAAGTCATTTTTAAACTCAGAATTATTCAGAGTATTTGCTGTAGTACCATGTGATCTTGTACTTGTTCTAATTTTAGATCACAAAAACTCAAAATTCTCAGTATCAAATGAGTATAGTTTTCAAAATCGATTTTCAAATTTCTGTTTAAGCTGCACTTTTCTAATGGACCTGCTCGTCTCCATGGAGATGTTATTGCTTTGTCTGGAATGTTCCGCTCCGTAGCATTAAACAAATATTTCTGTGAAGACTTGGCAGACGGCGCTGTGAGGACCAAGTTACATGTCATATCTGTGGAGAGGCGAGTCCGTTCTCTGTAACATTTTTTTCAAGGCATTTCTGAGCAATAAAAACACCTGCAATTGAATAAATATAAGGTATATATGTTTAAAGCCATACTGTTTAATATTTCAGGCAACATCATCAGCAACAACATCTCCATGGAGACAAGCACCAGGAAAGTTCCACATTGCAGCTTTAATCTGTAAATTAGTCATAAACAGGTGAACAAATGACACAAAGGCACAGTTAAAGGGGATTCATAAACTTTATAAATACATACATCATTATTTAAATTACAAGGCTGACCTCAGAGTGTGAGGACCTCAGAGTGTGAGGACCTCATATGACCTCAGAGTGTGAGGACCTCAGAGTGTGAGGACCTCAGAGTGTGACCTGCCATTTTAAACTGTACAAATGAGTTAAATCTCTGAGTTTGGTCTGCACTGCAAAAATGAACATCTGTCCTGGAGATAGTCCTTTTTTGGCGTGTAATAACAAAAGGAAACATGACAAGGTCCAGGTACACTGCAAAAAGTAACATAGACTGAAGCTCAAATGTGTTTTTTTAAGAACTGAGTGCAGCTGCAGAGATGTGTGATCCTCATTTTAAGCGGACTATGATGTTTGCTTCTTGTTTGCTGATTGTTAGTACTTGTTACAGGCCCTGTACCTGATTTTTACCATCTTAAAAACGTGAGAAACAGATCTAGTTCATTGTAAACAGTTTGCAGTGATCCAAAGTTATTCTTCACTTACCTCATGCATTCAGAGCATCCTAATTATTCACCACGATGAGTTTATAAGCACTTTTCACAACTTTCAGAGATCAGAGCAGAGTTTTGCACAATAATGCTGACAGCAACTAGCATGCTAATGCACACTTCCTGATTATCAGACAATGATAAACACTTTATAATTAGCTGCTTTTACATTATATCTGTACTGGGGTAAGACACATTCTGTTCAAATACATGTGAAGAATGAGGTACAGCCTTTAAGTCAAATCTAGAGATAAACTGATATCGATTGTCTGATATATCAGGCCGATATCTGCACTTTTTAGCGTATGGACTATTGGCCCTAAATCTCCACCAGAGGCCGATATTTGGTTTGTTCTCACCAGCTGCCTAAAAATATGTAACACTTCATTTGAACACTTTAATCCAAAGGGGGTACCGCAAAACATGTGACTACACTGTTCTCTTATCCAATTGGGAACTGCGGATGGAAACAAGCTTTAGCTAATCTGGTGTAAAGCGTCTCTTCATTTATGAGATTAATGCGTTTGCACATGGTCCCCATTAAAATAAACGAATAAAACACTAAATTAAACTAATTAAAACAGGGCTGTGGATAAGTGTGTAATAAATTAATATAATTCTTTGAGGGAGATCATCTAAATCGGCCCTATATATCAAACAAACCCATAGTGGTCGATCTCTAGTCAAATCCACTCAAATCAAGATAATATGTTTTTAACTGCAGTATTTTTAGTATCACTTTTTGCAGTGTAAAAAGGGTTGTTAAAGGGGCAAAGTATTTAAAGGTCCAGATCACGTTTTGAGCTTTTAATCATGTTCTAATGCAATTCAAAATCAAAAACTGGAGTTGTGTTTTGTTTCATTCACATGTTTCAGTAAACTTGTTTTGTTTGTCTCACAATACTCTGTTACACCTTGTGACATCATCAGTTGGTGATCCAGAAGCGCTCCTCTGTGCTTTCAAAATCCATCCACATTCGGATCATTCCAGTGCCTTCTATATAAAGCTATGGCAATCATTTTAAAACATTTAAAATATAAGTTATAGAACGTGAAATCCCATGATGCACTTGGCCAAAGGTTTACTCCCAAATAATGTTAAACAGGACCTTTAAACAGGTTTGTGCTTATATATCACACACACATTATGGATAACTGGGACATGGAGGGACTACTGGACATTCTGTATATAAATATTTACATAACATTTTGGTATTTCATCTCTAGACTGGTCTCCCGTTTTCAGATTGGTTTAATTTCTATGATGCAAATTGAACTGGTCGGATGAATGAACATGTAAACACCAGA
This sequence comes from Periophthalmodon schlosseri, assembly GCA_000787095.1. NCBI lineage: Eukaryota > Metazoa > Chordata > Actinopteri > Gobiiformes > Gobiidae > Periophthalmodon > Periophthalmodon schlosseri. The sequence goes on from JACM01017246.1 coordinate 3,677, forward strand.
GATGGAACAAAAGCAATAGGATTTATCGCAGTAATAACGATGAGAAGAATCGTGTGTGGTCCATTCTGTAAAATCGTAACAATGACCTTTATATCAGACTGAAAGTAAAGAAAAAAACATGTTTTTTTTTTCATCGCCGTTGTTCTTTTTCTTTAGAACTAGGGATGCACCGATCCTGCTTTTTCAGGGTTTTTTTTATCGATACTTTGACTTTAAGTACGTGCCGATATTAACCGATACCAGTGTAGGGACAGATAGTGGCACTTATTTCCTTAAAACACAGTTGACTTATTACACAAGCGATCCAATAGTGTTATGTAACTGTTATTTGTCCTCTAAATTGTCTTATTACATCCAATTAAAGGCCCAACCAGGATATCGACCGAACCGATATCATGGCACCGATACCCGATCCATATCAGCGCCAATATCCAATACCAATATCTGTATTGGTGCATTCCTACTTATAACAAAATACAATTATATAAAAGATGTTTAAACAGTGAACTTAAAGGTCCTATATTACACAAAACTGACTCTTGTAGCTTTAACCCATGTTCTAATGCTGTTACCTCCTCAAAAACAGACCTGGAGTTGTGTTTTGTTTCATTCACACATGTTTGAGTAACTCTTTATTATTAGTCTGTCTACATCTCCAAAGCTCAAAATGCTCTGTTCCACCTTGTGATGTCATGAAGCGGTAGTTTTCAAGTTAACAGCTCCTTTTACCTTCAGTTCAGCAGAGATTGGCAATTCCAGAGCTGAAATCATCCAAATGATTCTAGTGAAGGTGTATGGAGTTTAAAAACACAGTGGAGCACTTCCTGTATTACCACATGACATCACAAGGTGGAACAGAGTGTTTTCAGTTTGAGAGAAGAACTCAGCCTAAATACACAGGGTTTGTGTGTTAAACGTGTGAATGAAACAAAACACAACTCCAGGTATTTTTGTGATGAGGAAACAACATTAGAACATAAATAATAATATGGGACCTTTAATTTTAACTAGAATTATTAATAACTATAACCTTTTTAATCTGTCTTTAATAACTATTGTGATATTATACAACACTTCCATGTCGTCCCATGTCTAGTAAATATCTGGTGGAAGAAAATGGATGAATACCCACAATGTTCCAGCCAATGAGGTCTCTGTAACTGTACGCCCTGAACCTGCAACAGTTTAAAGGGATACAGGATTTAAATAGATCTATAATATTAAACATTTAAGTCATTTTTTACATGGCTTTAGTAAAATACGTCTCTGCTGCAGCTCAGGTCCACAGCTGTTCACAAACACACCATCGGAGAAACGGGTTCACAACAGGGTCCAAGTATGAGATCGAGGGAGGGTCGGGCCTTTTGGGTTGGTCCTGGTTCAGTCCAATGAGGTTCATCTGGTCTTCTGTTTGTTTATTGTAACAGAAGATCATAGTCCTGAAGATGTCGGACTGCAGATGGCGCTGTCGTCCTGCCTCCACCGGTGGGAAGACAGCGCCAAAACCTGTTTAAATCAGATGACCAATCGCATCACAGCAAAATTTAATCTAGGTTTATATCAAGTTGTAGTACCAGTTTTAGTCCAACTTTAGTCCAGACTGAGTCCTGGTTTAGACCCTGCTAGATCCAGTTAAGAGACCAAGTATAAAGTTAAACCAGGTTTAGTCCGGGTTAACAAATAGGTCCTGGTCATCTTTGGAGATCTTTGGTTTAGTCCAGGTTTAAAACAAGTCGTAGTAAAGGTGAATTCCACAGACCAGTTTTAGTTCCACTTTAGTCCCAGTTTAGTCCTGGTTTAGGCCTGGTTTAGTCCTGGTTTAGTTCTGTTTAGACCCCGCTAGATCCATTTTAGAGTTAAAACCACTTTCTGGCAAGGTTTAAATCCAGGTAGCCCAGAAATAATCCTAGTTTAGTCCTGGTTTAGATCCTGCTAGATCCAGTTAAAAGACCAAGAACAGTTTAAAACCACCTTTAGGTTTAATCCAGGTTCACATCAAATTTAAATTAGATCTGGTTTAGTCCAGGTATGGCCCAGAAATAGTCCAGGTTTAGTCCAGATTTAGTCCTAATTTAAATCCTGCTAGATCCAGTGTAGAGACTAACTTAAAACCACTTTTTGACCTGGTTTAGTCCAGGTTAAGTCCATACTTAGTACTGGTTTAGTCTTGGAGTAAATAAGGTTTAGACCAGGTATAGTCCAGGTATATACCCAATGTAGCCCAGAAATCGTCCAGATTTAGTCATGTTTAGTCCAAGTCAAGACCAAGTCCTATTTTGACTTGGGTTAGAGCCGACCTAGTCCACATATAATCCAGGTTTAGTCCAGGTTTATACCATATTGAGACCCAGTATAGTCCAGTTATAATCCAGGTTTAGTCCAGGTTTAGTCCAGATTTATACCATGTTCAGTCCAGGTTGAGATCTGGTATTGTCCAGTTATAGTCCTGTTATAGTTCAGGTTTAGTCCAGGTTTAGTCCACAGTTAGACCAGGGTTAGACCAGGATTAGACCAGGGTTAGACCAGGGTTAGTCCAGATTTAGTCCAGGTTTAGTCTAGGCTTAGACCAGATTTAGTCCAGATTTAGTCCACGGTTAGATCAGGTTTAGATCAGGTTTAGAACAGGTTTAGTCCAGGTTTAATCCAGGTTTAGTCCGCGGTTAGACCAGCATGTGGATCTCGTTGTACTCATCTCGGCCGTCTTCAGCGAAGTTGGGGGAGTCTTCATCACAGTCCAGCTAAAAACATACAATTCTCAGTAAGAAAACAGGGCTGAACCATTTGTGAAAAATATCAAATTGTAATTTTTCTGACAAACACTGAAGGACACAGGGAGGGCATCTGACACACAAGAAGAAAACCGGATACACAGAGAGGGGTCTAAAGACGTGATTTTGTTGTTTGTGAAGGAAATTTGCATCCAAAGGATTTCGATTTTAATCCTGCAGCTCTAACAGAGGAAGAGGAGAGAGACCAGTGGGATTATAGTTTTATAGTTCTAGTTCAAACAGGTGGAAGTGGTTTGTGTAACTAGTGACACAATGATGTTCCTCCTCAGGGTCAAATGATGAGAGCATGAAGAACACACATACCACTGACACAGAGAGAGATATCGAGAGAGGGCCAGAGGAGAGAGAGAGAGAGATGGGAGCAGAAAGGGAAGAGAGAGCGGGAGAGAGGAGAGAGGGGGAGGGGGGGGTACAGAGAGAAATACAGCGAGAGGGGGAGAGGAGAGAGAGAGACAGGAGGCAGAAAGGGAAGAGAGAGGGGGGCCGAGAGGGAGAGAGGAGTTAGAAGGAGAGAGTTGTGGCAGAGAGAGAGGGAGAGGAGAGAGAGAGAAAGGAGGGGGGACAGTGAGAAAGGGAGAGAGAAGAAAGAAAGACAGGAGAGGGGAGCAGAGAGTGAGAGAGAGATAGGAGAGGAGGGAGAAGGGGATGGAGAGGGCAGCAAGAAAGAGAGCAAGGAAAAGAAAGAAGCAAGAGGGAGAAAAGGAGAAGGGAGAGAGAGGGGAAAGAGAGAAAAGAGTGAGATGGGGAAGAGAGAGACCATGGGAAAGAGAGAAGGACAGACAAGACATTTAGAGAGAGAGAGAGAGAGGAAAGAGGATGAAGCAAGGGTGAATAAGGGAGATAAAGGGGGGAGGGGAGGAGCAAAAAGAGAGATGGTGAGAGAAAGGGAAGGAGAGAGATGGGAAAGATGAGAGAAGAAAGAAAGTGAAGAGGGAGGATAGAAAATAGAGATGGTAAAGAGAATGAGAAGAATGGGAGGGCAAGAGAGAGAGAGAGAGAGCAAAGAGGATGGAGAGAGCTATATAGAGAAAAGGTGGAGAGACAGAAAGGGAGGAGAAAGGAAGAGAGCGGAAGACTGATCAACCATAGTATATTTATATAATGATCTAAATGAGAAACAGTGCATTACCTTTTTTCACTTAAGGTTACGGTACACTGTATTATCTCTTTTGATTACAAAAGTGTCCTCTGTATTTGACCCATCCTTCAGTGTCTCCAGGTTAAACCTGCATCTGACCCATCGTTCAGGGAGAACATGCAAACTCCACACATAAAGGCCCCTCTTTTACTTTAACTAAATTCCTAAATAACTTTGTCAACTCAGAATCCTTATATTTAATAGTGAGAGTCTAGTTTAAACTCACGGCCTGCAGCTCGCGCTCGTGGAAGATTCTGGACAGAATGACTCTCCTCAGAGGAACCGTCATGATCAGGACAAAAGGAAACGCCAGAGACGCCACCGTGGACTTCACTACCCACAATGCAACGATGCAGGCCAGCTGAATGATGGTAAACATGTTCATACGCCAAGTCCGCACCTGCACAGGGACAAGAGCAGGAAATCACACACCTTCTATCTGTTTATATAGCAAAATGTGTATGCAAAAAGTCAGATTAAACTCATGATTCACAAATAGTAGTTTTTGCATGAACTCCCCCTGCAGGTGTAGTCTTGTGAGTGCAGTTTGGGTCAGGTACACAGAGCTACCTAATACTTATGAGAACTTTTGCCACGCCCCCTTTTTAGTCAGCCAATCGATCTGCAGGACATGTCTTAAGTCCAACAAGAATGTCTTTAAGTCGAATACAGATTTACAAATTTGATCCTGTTTAATATTTCATTTCCCGATCCAGGTCACATTTTAAACACACAAGTATAGCGTTTGAGAAAAGACTGAAATCTGAACTGCTAAACTAACACAAGAATCACAGTATTATTATGAAAATGTGACTTTATTGCACTATTGTGAGCTCTGTTCTGGGTTTGGTCCTGAGATACATTTGAATTGACTAGAGTTTGCTGTTGTTGTGGCTCCATCTGGTGGACGGTCAACGCAATTATTAATAAATATAAAAGACTGATTTATTTTTTGAACTAAGAAAACTTTATTCAGTTATTTCAGAGATGATGGAGAATCAGTTTCATAAAAATGCCATCATTATGTTCATTATAATGTCCATGCCCCTAAAACTACAGATGGAAATTTAAGGTGGAAACTATAATACAGGTCTGACTATAAGAATCCCCAAGTTATTCAAAAATAAAGACCTAATGAAGCAAACCGGACTAGTCTTTAACATATTTGCATATTTTTAAATGGTCTAAAGTCCTCAAAATGGCGCCTATAAAGAGGAAGCTCAAACTTCTGAATATATGGTTTGGATGATTTGACCTTGGTAACATAGTCATGGGTTTCAGCTTCCTGTTATAGGACTTTTCATTTTTCAAAAGATAGGTTGTTTTTTTTTTTTTTTCCCCCAATTGTTAATCGCCATAGCAACGGTCCTAACTTGATCTGGATGGTGTTTTACCTTGGTGATGTATTCATGGTCCAGATTTATTTTTTCTCAGTGAAGGGAAGAATACTTTGTAAGATGTATTTAGTTACAGAATACTGAATACTTGGGATTAAACTTTTAATACTTTTACCTTGATTTGCATTATATTATAGTGAAAGACAAACTTTTTAAGAGCTCTGTTTTCCTTTTTCTCACTAAAGACTGTGCAGTTCAAAGCCAAAATTGTGTGATCAGTGTCAGATATCAGCGCTGATATTAAACATTTTGGTGGACTGGATATCACTTCTAAGGTATCAGTTCAGTCAATATCCCATTTTGGTCTATAAATTGATGTACTAAGACAATTTACTGGACAATGTTGGCCCCAAATGTCTCACAATATTAAACTTGTATTTTTACAAAGCTGTTCTGTAGTTACTTTAAATTATATATAACAGTTACAAAACATATTTGGATCATTTTTACCTTACGCTGTTTGTGTTTAAAGGAAATTATATTTTTAGCCTCTACCCTAATATCTCTTGATACTGGGAATCGGCAGATACTTAAAGCCAAAGTATCAGTATCGGAACAGAAAAAGCTTGATCGGTGCATTCCTAATATACAGTTTTTACCTCGATGACGTATATAGGATCTGGATGATATTTTTACCATAGTTACATATACAGTGTGCACCTTAGTGACGTATATATGATCCTGATGGTGCTGTTACCATAGTTACATATATAGTTTTTACCTTAGGGACGTATATGTGATATGGATGGTATTTTTTTTTTTTTACCTTGGTGATGTATATATGATCCGGGTGGTGTTGTTACCATAGTTACATATATAGTTTGTACCTTAGTGATGTATTTATGATCCGTGTGATGTTGTTACATAGTTACATATATAGTTTTTACCTTGGTGACGTATATATGAACTGGATGGCGTTTTTTACCTTAGTGACGTATATATGATCCGGATGGTGCTTGGCGGGTGTCACCATGAGCGTAATGCGTTCGTATAGCTGGATCCCGGTCAGAGAGGTCACGCCCATATAAAGGAAGATCCCAAACAGCACAGACAAAGGGATGAGGCGGAGCACGTCAGTCATCACTATGGACAGACCTGAGAGGAGACAGGGAGGAAATAAGAGGGTGCAAACATGTTACATCTCTCTACCTGATTTTTACTGTCATAAAAACATGACAAAACAGAACTAGTCAATTTTAAATGTTTTGTTGTGGTCCGAAGTTATTCCTCACTTAGCTTATGCATTCAGAGCATCCTAATGATTCACTACGGCGAGTTTATAAGCACTTTTTTTACAACTTTCAGAGGCCAGTGTAGTTTTGCTAGCATGAAAACCACACACTTCCTGCTTATCAGAGAATAAAACACTTTATAATTAGATGCAGACAGTACACAGTGGACTTATTTTGACCTCAATATATCTGTAAGGTGGGACAAATTTTACTTCATTACCAGGTACATCCCCTTTAATGCTTTTAAATACTGATGTATTGATAGGTATTGGTATATTTTTTATCATGTTTATTACAAAAGTCGACAGGGGAGGACAAAGGGGTCTGTCCTGGGGACCAGAACTGGACCCTCTTCCTATTAATTTATATTAGAGGGGGGCCCATGTGAGGCTTCTTGCCCCAGGCCTTCACATTAAGAGTTACTCTTTAAGTGACTCTTACTTGAGTTGTACTTTTCCCTTTTTTTACTCTTACTTACTTAATTTCTTGGACCACTACTTTGTACTTCTACTTGAGTAAAGTAGTAATACTGTTTTGGCTTCTCTACCACTTCTGATTGATTTGTAATTATTCTTGGATAAATATTGTAAAACACTTTTGGAATGCCGTACAAAAATATCTATACAATACCAAACATACTACTTATAGTGAAAGTAGTACACAGTTGTAGCACAGTCACAGTAATCCATGAGTGAGTCAATACAACAGCTTGTAACACATACAGCTGTGTGACGTTATCACAGACAAAGAGATTGATGTGGGGCAGATCAGCAGGGACAGCACCCTGGGGTGTCATGCAGGAAATATAATGAAGTTATAGGAAGTTGTTATGAAGTCAGCTGAAACCAGAAGTTTACATACACTATATGAAAAGACACGTATGCTTTTTTTCTCACTGTCTGACATGAAATCAGACTAAACTTTTCCTGTTTTAGGTCAATTAGGATGACCAAAATTATTTCTATTTGCTAAATGCCAGAATAATGAGAAGAATTTTTTTTTCTGAATTTTTTTCTTTACTTTCTTCAAAGTCAGAAGTTTACATACATTTCATTAGTATTTGGTACCATTGCCTTTAAACTGTATGACTTGGGTCAAATGTTTTGGATATCCTCCCACAAGTTCCTCACAATAGTTGGCAGGCATTTTGTCCCATTCTTCCTGGCAGAACTGGTGTAACTGAGCCAAGTTTGTAGGCCGTCTTGCTCGCACATGCCTTTTCAGCTCTGCCCATACATTTTTAATAGGATTGAGATCAGGACTTTATGATGGCCACTTCAAAACATTGACTTTGTTATCCTTAAGCCACTTTGCATCCAGTTTGGCAGTTTGCTTCGGGTCACTGTCCATTTGG
>KN471096.1:0-13684 GCA_000787095.1 Periophthalmodon schlosseri
TGGACGCCTCCCTGGAGAGGTGTTCCGAGCACATCCCACCGGAAGGAGGCCCCAGGAAAGACCCAGGACTAGCTGGACGGACTATGTCTCTCGGCTGGTCTGGAAACACCTTGGAATCCTCCCGGAAGAGCTGGAGGGAGTGTGTGTGGGGAGGGAAGGGACTATGTTCTCTCGGCTGTCTGGAAACACCTTGGAATCCTCCCGGAAGAGCTGGAGGAAGTGTGTGTGGAGAGGGAATTCTGGGCCTCCCTGCTGAAACTGCTGCCTCCGCGACCCAGCCCCGGATAAAGCAGAAGAAAATGGATGGATGGTATTTTGTTATAGGAGAAAACAACAATGATCTACACATCACGAATAAGTGGCTTTTTTCCTAGTCCCATCCCTTACCGCAACTTTAGCTTGAATGTGTGTCATCAAGTTACATAAACTGCTGCATTTTACCTTGGCCACCGCTGTCTCCTCTCGACGCTGTTACTTTGTTTAGTAAAGTGTGAAGAAAATCATTCTCAGCAACAACCCTGAAAACCATGAAACAGCAATAAATATAAGTAAATATATTTTCACTAAAAAGTATATAGCGTAAATATATTGATTCAGCACATTTTTTGCCACAAAAAAATCAATCTACAATGATCGCTTAAAATTTGTATGCATGGAGGTGGATGTCCTTCCTGATGCAACCAGCCACACACTGCAACCAAAGTAAGCAAGGGCAAGGTAACAAGCCTAAGAACACAACACTTGCCTCCAGCATTGTGTAATTTTACTATAATAAAGTTGTATTCATTGCATACCATAATAATCACAGTCATTATGACCACTTCCACGTGTATGAAAAAACACTGGATGAATAAAATCTATGTAACATTATCCTAAATCTATAGGTCATACATTCTTTTTGTTTCTGAGAGGGATCATCATAGATCCCTCTCATGTGCTCAACACACAGTATGTGCTCCTGCAGTCTGGGAGGAGATACAGGGTTCCTTTATGTAAAAATAACAGGTATAAAAACTCGTCCATGCCCCAGTTCATAAAACTGATTAACAACATGGTCTGACTGTGCAGATGTGTGAAGCGTGAAGCCTGAGTGATTATATATTGTCTAATTCTTTTTTTGTTTTTTTGTTATGTCATGCCATGTCTGTATGTTAATGCTACTGACCCCTGCTCCGAGACAAATTTCTCCATGAGGAGATGGAAATAAATGAGACCTAAATCTAAACCTTCTTATGAATTGAAGTAATATTACTTACGGAGAGAAGGGGATGAAAAACTGCTTTTCTTCATCACATTCGATCTTCCCTTTAATTATGTCACTGATGTCCATCACTGTCAGGAGCAAAACAAAAGTCAAAGAACAGTATCTTATTCACTGCTTTTCATCAAGTATACAATTCACAGTATGTAACTATTTACCAAAAATACAAACTTAAAGCTTTTTTTTCATTTTGGTTGCATTATTGCTCTGAAAAACATGCATCCTTACTGTGAACTGGCTTGCATCTTCACAAACCTGGCATTTTTTTTGGCATACAGAAGCTATAATATTCCACAGTATGACATTAAACTCACCTATCTCCAGAGTGTATGGTTTAACTTTCTATTTCCATGAAATCATGTGATGATGTGCCAGCTCCAGAAAGTATCCTTTACCTTTAAACTTGACATTTTGTTGTGTAAACTAATGCTTTGGAGGTTACAAAACAAAAAGGCCTAAAGCGAAACGAAAACACAAGTGGTCACCATAAATATTTTAGTCTTGTTTGTGCATGTATCAATTATGGCTGCACCACAGGGTTTTCCTTTGAGAGATTTTGGGTGAAATTACCCAAGGCAACAAACTAATGAATTAAAACCTGAGGGAATAGGTGAATTAAATATATAGTGACTGTAGTGAATGTGAGAAATGATGTACCTGCCACTCCAAAAGGTCGCCTTAAACCTTGTGTAAACTTCTTGCTGACAGACTCCTTCAAATCCATCCTTCCTTCTCGTACAATCTGACAGATGAGATAAATCTTCTCCCTACTCAAGTCCTTGTTTCCTAAATCCTAAAACATTAAAAAAAACGAAAATCAAAGCAAGTCACAGCGCATGGCACCGTTAGCAATGCGCACAGTGTAGAATAACAGTGCCCTCTTTTGGTGACTTACAGTAAATACAACTTTCAGGTTGTTGAGCATGTCGATCTCTATGGGAAAACCTCCACTTCCCCAGCGGACCAGGTAATTCTCACTGTACAAAAAAATAAAAATAAAATAAAGGTACAGAATTTGACTTCAATAAGGATATCATTGAGAATCTTGTGACAACTGAAAAAAAGGTTGTATGTTACAGCACAGTAAAATGAATGGAATTGAAATTGAAATTGCCTGGTAACTGGGACAATGAGGAACAAATACATTCAGTTTATTTACCATCATTAAGTTTATTTACCTAGAGACACAACAATTTTATATATTGTGGTAGTATTGCCTGTTTAAGTCCGTTTATGCTCCCACACAAGGTTTAAATAGCCCTGAGTTGGCATTGCATCATATTGATAAAAACGCCACTTGAGACAAACTGGGCACGGTTTATTGAGTATATGCCATAACACTGTGAGACAAGTTGACCCAGGAAACTATAAGGTTTAGAGACATAAGTGATAAATAGAGTTAACAAAATGTCAACTATAACAGAAGTGGAGGTGTCATTGATTGGAACAACCATGCAGAAGATGGAACATTCCACAACACTAAACATTATTTTAACACAATATTCAAACGTAGCAAATAAAACCTCAATAGAATAATAGCATATTTGACAAACTGCTTTAAAGGTGGGTGCCTTTCCTTACATGACCCTCTCTATTTAACTAGGCTGGAGATCTGGCAAAAAGCAATATATGCTTACACTCCCCATTATTTGGTAACCACAAACATAGAAAAGACTTTAGGACAATTTTCTAGTGGCATAACTGTGTCATATGTGTACTGAAATATGCACTTACAAAAAAAGTGATTGCAATTACAGTACTCTGGTGTATTTTATGAGGTTAAAATGACAAAATCAGTTCAAATACTACTACCACAGACTAGCCAAACATTTGTTCTAATGCTGAACAAGAGAACTGTCTGAGTACAAAGTGTAACTCTAAAGAGGATACGCGTGTCTATAAAAGTATGTCATAATTTGAGCGCTAAACGGAGGTACAGGAGAAGGATCGGGGATGACAGTGAGTGACAAGACGTGCCATCAGCTCTGTCAGACACCACACTAAACTGTCACTCACTCTATCTGCGACCGTGTCATTTGCTTTTATATTCTTATTTTGGCCTTAGAAACACTGTCATTTAGTGCTGTTCCACAAGAGAGGAAGTAGGGAGCAAGGGGCAAGGGAGTTTTTAGGGAAAATATATAAGAATATGGGGAATTAAAGGTTAAACTGTCGTGGCTTTAGCTGTGCAGTTGGCCACATTGATAAAACAGATACCAAATTACTCCTGTTCCTATAATTAGACATAAACAGGTATAGGGGAATGTATCTTCTTTATTTGCTATTATCCATGATCCTCCGCTTGCTTCTCTCTATGTAGACGTTATTGTTTTGCCTGGAATGTTCCACAGTATGGCTTATCTAACTCCATGGAGACATGAAGGGAAAACACAGGGCTAAGTTAGAGGTCAGAACTGTGGAGATTGAGCCCTCTCACTGTAAGAATTGAATAAATGCAAAATATGTTCTTTATTGTGGAACACTGTAGACAAAACAATACATTTCCATGTGGAAAATGTCCAGGTGGAAAAGTTACAGTGTGATTCTTACCTGATAATGGCCTGTTTGATGGGGTCGTACAGAGACATGAAGAGCTCAGAGTTCTCTCCGATTCGACAGACAAAGTTCCTCACAAACACATACAGACTGTGGGTCGGGGAGGACTGGATCCGTGCTGAGATCCCGCAGTGCTCTGTCTGAACGTTTGACTGGAAAAAATGAGATTCATTAGATTAAACATCATTGGCCTGATGTCTTTAAGAATGACTCTATATAATGGAATTCATCTGGGTAATCGTGGGACCTTATGAAGATATGTAAATAGGTTTTATTATTTTAATCTGCTTGTTTACTGTTTTTAATTGTGGCATTATAACTAGTAGGCTATAGAGTACTGAGTCTTGTCTTGATCTCTGGTAAAATGTTCTATAACCTTTAAAGGTGCACTCTTTGTAACTTTTCAGGTGGAGGGGCCACTATCTGCTTGTCACGTTGGAAACGTTATTGCTTTGTTTGAAATATTCCAAAATATGCATTAAAACTATATATCTCCACAGAGACACGTTACAGGTCAGATCTTTGAAGCAATTTTAGCAATACCCGCAATTGAATAAACGCTAGCTACATCAATTTAATGCCATATTATGCTAGCAGTCATATTTTTTTGGCGAACACCCCACCACCCTACCAAAAAGTTACATAGTGCACCTTTAATATCATCTGTGTAGAAAGGTTAGATCACTTTCTCTGTAAATCAGGTCACACTGATGCAAATGACTTCATTATAGATATTTCTGGCTGATGGGGCTGTGTTCAGTTGCACATGAACCTTCAGTCTTACATCATGAAAGAAAATGTAAAACATCCATGTTCATTTGTACATGCAAGCCTCCCATACCTGCTCCTCTTTGATGCGTTCATTGATTTTAGCTGTGGCGTCTTCATGGGCTCTGAACAGGCTGATAATACTGGCTTTTTCTGGATCCAAAATGTTGCCGTTTTCATCACGCACCACCAGATCGAGCTCCAAAATCCTTGCAGCAAAGTAACAGGCAATTAGTCATTTGTAGATTAGAAAGCAATAATTAAGATAAGATGAGAAGCAGCTGCGTGTAGACTACAAAAGGGCAAGAAATGGGGGCAAACATGTGCAGTTTGAGAGCAGCCATACTTGTTGCCGTAGTCAATCTTGGAGGTGACTTTTTGCTTTAGCTCTTTGAATTCATCCGTGGGCAGGGTGCCAGACAGGAGCTGGGAACGCCACTCCATCAGCTCCCACATAAGCCTTTGGACCTGTTTGACCCGAGCCTCTTTGTTCGACTGTAAGGGAAGGAATGAGACAATTATTCAGAGTCACCTGTATTTAAATAGATTGTAAGGGTTCTTGTTTCTTGGTTTGTACCACATAGAGCTGTTTCCAGATAGTCCCCCATTCTCTCAGTGTGGTGGTCACCTCCTTGACCAGGGGCATTTCGGCTGATATGATCACCTCCTCATCTCTGAACATAAGTCAATGTAAATGTTATTGGCAAATGATAAATGTATATAGGCTATGTGCAGTATATAAGATAAAACCAACTTGCCCTCGTTTTTCAATGACAACTTCCTTCATATGAATAAAACTTGCTGGGAACACCCCCTAAAGAAAAAATATACCATGGTCATTATCATAGACATATAGATGTATAAAGAAGGGGACTAAATGAGAGTGATGTCACCCATAGCGTTCGGCTCCAGTCAAATGAATCTTGTCGAGGCTAGCAGTTATAGGGGTAAATTTGGAGCCGAGTGCCATATTTGGAATTCCGACCGCCAGTATCATTGCAACCAAATAGCCAATCCAGAGCAAGGCTGTTGAAAGTAATGCCCTGCCGGCACTGTTGGTTTAGCAGTGAGTGGGTGCTTAGCAACACTGTCAATCTAACCTGTTGCTAACGCTACTGGGAGTGCCCTCGGGGAAAGAAGGTGCCTGGTCTGTTATTAATGTTCATATCTTGATTTACGGACAAATAGCCAAATAAAAACACCAGTATTAATACAAACATTTTAAGACCAAAATGACAGCAGCAGTTACAGAGAGAGGGGTGACAGTTTTTCAATACAAAGTGAATTGGAGCCAGAGTCAATGGAGCCGGAGGCATGCCCATGCTCACTTCCTATTTTGAACACAGCATTTAACAGGTTAGCTATGTCTATTTATATATACAGTCTATGGTTATTATACTGTCAATTTTCAATGTCAACAAGGAAGTACCACTTTATTAGCATGAAATAAATGCAGAAAAATGTAGTAATACTATACATCGTGTTGTTTTTCAAAAAGTGCTTGCTGTTTTTCAAAAAGTGCTTGCTGTACCAGTTGATTTGTGTGTGTTACAGTAAACTTACATGTTGTGTCCTGTTCTTTGCCAGATATCCTCTATACCAACCTGCACATCAGTTAGACAAAAGGTAAAATAAACTCATGAAACACAGAACCCTTTTGAACAGTACATGTAGTAGCATCATTAAATGGCACATTTTTGGTTTAGTTTTCATCACTACAAATGAGTTTTAATTAGTACTCATACCTTCACACTCTTCTTGTATGTGAACGGTTTCTCCCACCTCCAGAGAAAGCTGTTGCTCTCCTTTGCCTCGGAAATTCCATTTGACTAAAACATAAAGAAAGATTATTGTGCTTAAAAACTCTATACACCATAACTCTTAATATATCAGAGACAATACCCATTAGTCTCACTAAAATACCCACATATAATAAGTAATTAGGCTAGAGCGTTCTTGTGGCTCTCCCTACACCATCACTACACACAGAATGAATCCGAATCTTTTTAATGGCCACACAAACAACTTGGTGGAATTAGTTTTCAGTACAGCAAGGAAGCTCATATTAAACATGGGGAATCAGCATTTCAGTTTTATGCAGCTAAACCCTGGAACAGTCTTCCTAAAGATGTGAGACAGGCCTCTACTTTGACAACGTTTAAATCCAGGCTCAAAATGGTTCTGTTTAGTTGTGCATACAACTGAAAGGTTTTTATTCTGTACTTTTCTCTTTTAATGTTAATTTTATGATGATTATTTATGTTTTGATTTGTTTGCTGTACTTTTTCCTTTAATGTTAATTTTATGATGATTATTTATGTTTTGATTTGTTTGTATTGTGATTTTTTATCTTTCTTATTCTGTAAAGCACTTTGAATTACTTTGTGCTATACAAATAAACTTGCCTTGCCTTACCTGTGTCATCACAAACAGACAAAACATCAAAAGATATACAACGGTACAACAAAACAGTATATTCACTCCAGATCTTACATTGTACAGTAAAGAGAAACTTCAGTGGTAGAGTGATAAGTTTTGTACCAAGCACTTTGAGGTGAACTCAAGTAGAAGTAATGTAAGGTAAAAGACACTCCGAGGGTTTATGTGCCTATAGAGACTGTCTGCTCTGCATTTCAGAAGAAAAATGGAGCAGGCATGGAATACCAGCTGCTAAACCAAGGTCAGAAAAACAACCTTTATGTATCCAGTGTTGGGGTGAGGTGCTAATATTGACAAAACAAACTCCTCAATGTATAATTTATTGGCCCGAGGATGGGATTCTGACTCGAAATGTGTTAAAACATCGAGATTGTGATTCAACTAAAGTTTTTAATTTTAGTACTCTTTTTGTGTTCTGCACTAATATTTTACTGTGTGAGCTACTGTGTCTTTGTCTAAGTTTGTCTATGTCTGAGTGAAGTATTGCAACAAAAGTGAATGGATTGCAAAAGTAGCCACAAAAGCGCAGAAATATCACTTTATATTCAAATTAAAATATAACATTGTAAGTTTGTCTTATTTGTATCTCTATTTCTATTAAAGGTACTAATTTTGCATATCTCATAGTGTAGTTAGGTGTTTCATAATTACGTTTTGGTTCACAAGCATAATAACAAAGTATGAATCAGATAACTTTACTGTAACACTATCCAAGTTACTGTAACAGGGCAGGCCTATGTATGTTACTACTTACTGACTTCCTCTGATAAGTCATGTATTATGGAACCAGGAATGAAGTATGTTGAATTATACAGAAAAAAGCTTACAGTCTAACAGCCTCAGCGTTCATGTGGTTTTCAGCTGCTGCAGGCTTCAAACTGATACACCCCTTACTTCCTTGTTTGCTGCATGTGTTTCTATCAGTAGAGCACAGTGGCATATCCATACAAGATAAGCCACTTAGGTTCAAAATCAAAACACCAGTAATATCCTCCAATATCCTCTATAATACCCATCTATAAGCATAATCCCGTCTGGCCAAAGTTTCGCCAACAAACCAGCAATTACAATTAGCATAGATGTTTTGTCAAGGTGCTAAAAATGCACAAATATATTCACTGTCTAAGGCGTATGCACATGTGTTAGCAAAGTGATGAAACTACTGGCAAAGTGCAGACAAAACGCGTATTTATATTTTGTCTCCATTTTGAATACAGTAAAGTTGACACCTGGTCATTTCCTGTACAGACAACAGTGCATATATTGTACAAGTGCATATATTGTACAGTAAATATATGTCAACTAGACAACAAAAATTGTATTTAAAGTACATATTCATCTCTGACCATCTAAACAGACTTACCGACACCATAGCGTTCTGTTGTAGTCCTGGTCCAGGGCGCCATCATTAGAATACGCCCTCTTTGTGGCTCACTGTTAGCTACTCTCTGCTCCTATTTTTGTTTTACCTCCTCGTTTTACTGTTTTCCTTTCAGTTTGGAGACATTTGTTCAGCTTCTTACTTCTGCATTTGGTTTAATTTAAAGCAATAGGCCCTTCCCCCTTCACGTCTGTTCCTCTTCTGCCTCTAGAGTCTTGCTTCCTTCACTGAGTTGACAGGAAGTGGCTGACAGCATAGCGAAGTCCCATGCAGCAGGTAAAGCCTCAATTATAAGCACAGGCCCTATATAGTGTCAAATTAAAGGTGATTCTTGGGATAAAATGGGATATAGTTCAAACTTCTTACACAAAGTACCGCCTCTGAGAATATGCGGCCTCCTCTCTGAACAATTGAATGGCCTAGAAATACAAAACAGGACCTTGAAATAGAGTAGTAATAACTGAGAACAAAGGGGTAAATTAGACTGGACTAGATACAAACTGGGTCGTAACTATGTAACCTAAACCAGAACTAAATCATGACTAAACCAAGTAACCCCAAAGCATAGCTGGAGACTCCCAGTGGTTCCCAAACTTTTTTTTTTTTTTTTGCCTAGAGTTCCCCTAAACTTTGTCTCACAAAATAGTAGTATATTGTCTGTTATTACAATTAGGTCTGTCACGATAATTACTATATCGACTTATTGTTCAGTAAATGAAAGCTGGAACAATATATTTTGAGGCTCAATATTTATTGTGGGTACAATTTCTTTGCAAACATTGGGAGATTCGGGGTATTTTTTGTTGTTTAATACTATTACATTTGAGCTGTAAAAGACTGAATAAGTCACTTCTATAGCTAATTATTGGTTTATTATGGTACTTATTTGTTGCAGCTTGGATTTTTTAATGATACTGTCTATTTAAAATATTTTTTCTGGCATTATTGCTATTCAGTCAGTTGAATAAATTAGTTTCAATATTACTGTTTATCGCAATATCTCTCTGAAGCAGTATATCGTGCTTCAAAATTTGTTATCGTGACAGACACTGGTTCAAGTCCTATCAAGACAGGGAGTACTTTGTTGAAATTGGAAAATGTGTCTCAGATAAAATGGCCCTGACCTGTGGGGTGCCCCAGGGGTCAATCCTGGGACCCCTGTTGTTCAGTCTCTACATGTTGCCGTTGAGTGTGTGGATGCAAAATAACTTTCTCCAGCTAAACTCAGACAAGACTGAAGTCATATTCTTTGGTCCACAGAAACAAAGAGAAAGTGTCAGCAGCCACCTCCAAAACACTCTTCCTAAAACCTTCAAATCAGGCTAGAAATCTAGGGGTAATAATGGACTCAGACTTGAACTTTAACAACCACATCAAATCAATAACATCTGTAGTTTTTTACCATATAAAAACATTGCAAAAATCAAAGGTATACTGTCAAAACCAGACTTGGAGAGACTTATCCATGCATTTGTCTCCAGTAGGTTAGACTACTGTAGCAGCCTGCTCACTGGCCTCTCCAAACGAGCCTGCAATACATCCAGAACGCTGCTACTTGGGTCCTGATTAGAATCAGAAAGTACAACCACATAAGTCCTGTGCTCAGGTCTCTGCACTGGCTCCTGTGGCTCAGAGAATAGACTTTAAAGCAGCTCTGCCCGTTACAAGTCTCTCCATGGCCCAGCACCAAAGTACATCTCCCACATGTTAGCGCCATATGAACCATCTCACACTCTGAGGACTTCAGGGACCGGCCTCCTGCTGGTGCCCAGAGTCAGGACTAAACATGGGGGATCAGTGTTTCAGTTTTATGCAGCTAAAACCTGGAACAGTCTTCCTGAAGATGTGAGACAGGCCTCTACTTTGACAATGTTTAAATCCAGGCTCCAAACGGTTCTGTTTAGCTGTGCATATGACTGAAAGGTTTTTATTCTGCACTCTTCTTTTTAATCTTAATTTTATGATGATTAATTGTGATTATTTATGTTTTAATTTACTGTATTGTATTTCTTATTCTGTAAAGCATATTATATTTTCCTGTTTTAGTCATAACCTTCTAAACAACTTTATTAAAAATGTACTTATTTTCAAATACAATTTCACCTTCTTTGGAAATCTGAAACTCCCAACCCCCTGGGCATACTCCAATGGGCCCCTGTATCCTTGGTTGAGAAACACTGCCCTAGTCTATGGGGTTTGTATGAAATAGGTAACAAAGCACTCTAAATTCACGCATTTAACCTTGGCTGACATTGGCTGTTTGTTTGGCATCTCTTTACCTGAACAATCTCCCCACAAATCAAAAGTATTCAGGCGATACGCTGAAAGTCAAATGCCTGCTCCTCATCCTCATTTACAGAAGCCGTTTTGTCCTCACCTGCCCCTCGCCTCCTGCCGCCGCTACTCGATTCACTTGGGAGGATCAATGCAATGACACAGAGCAATATGACACGAGAGTTAAGAGAAAACAGGAGATGAGACCAATTCCGCAACTCTTATTTACAGGTGAATTTGAAGCGAAAGGCGATATCTGAAGCTTCACCCCTGAGCCAAGCATTTTGTGTTCTGCTTGAACAATACAGGGGGAAAAGCCACTTGTGTTTGACAGGTATTGCAATTATGATTAAAGACACTATTTATTTATTTATTTATTTATTCAAATGAAGATATAGTTAACAGTGCACATTGTAAACATGTCCAGAAGAATGACCACTTGAGAAAAGACTGAAATATTTACAGGTAAGCCAATGCAAGAATCATGCATTTTATATATATACTCAAATAATAGCAGCCATACAAATTTCATAGTTATAATCTTTTACATTTTGATTTATACTTGCTCGTGATTAGTGCTGTTTTAGTTCTTCTAGTTCGTCTCAATCGTATATTAAAATATCAGTCAGTCAGCCACACCTCCAGGATTAATATAAATACTAATTCATATGACGTTGGCATGGTAACATCAACAACCCACTTTGACAACAACTCACCAACAGGCCTCCATAAATAATGCATGTATATGTAATGATCAGGACGACCAAGAGCGAAGCAGGATTTAAATCACATACATAGACTGTGTCAGTGATATGAATCCGCGCTATAGTTTGAACAAATTGATCATGAAAAAATAAAAACAGCTGCTGAAATTATTTTGTTTGGGGAAAAAAGGTTTTTTGTTTTTTTTTTTTTATTCCCAACATTGCTATTGAGCAGATATAAGCGGTCAATATGAGTTTACTCCATAGGGTGGCTGGGCACTCTCTTTGAGATAGGGTGAGGAGATTAGTCATATGGGAGGAGCTCGGAGTAGAGCCACTGGGGTCCCACCGGAGGAGCTGGAGGACGTGTCTGAGGTGAGGGAAGTCTGAGAGTCCCTGCTTAGACTGCTCCCCCGGCGATCTGGCCCCGGATAAGCGGGAGAAAATGGATGGATGAATTGGTATTGAGGCTTTTCCTTAATATCGAAATTGGGTTTGACCTGTATTATATTGTTTTAATAGTTCACACCATTACAATTTGTATAGCCTATTGTGTGTCTTTAAACATTAGTCCCCAAAATGTGAGATTTGATAAAGCATATAAAATAACATTACTTTCTTCAATATTCTGTGAAACCATTCAGGAAAGGTCCAACTATCTAGAAGACATGTTGTGCTTGTGTCTGCTATATAGTTCTCATCTATGACACCCATGTTATAATTTGGACATTTTAAATCACAATATTCATTTACAACCATTTAATAAAAGAAACAAGTCCACTGCGAGTGATTGATAAAACATGACCGAATCACTCCAAATACAACTTCAAGAGGGTAAATGGTGGGGGGAAACTACTATAACATGGTTAAAAGCTCTGAAAAGTTGATTTTGCTTGATATGTCTGCTTTATAAAGTATTTAGCTTCAATACTTTTACTATTGCTTAGTATTTTAGTATCTAGATTCCAGTCTAGGCAGGTTCTGTTTTCTCTAACAAACAAGAAGTTAACTTGTGAAAACTTTGGAGACACAAACAAGTGATAATAAAAGTGCATTGCTCGTAGGCTAAATGTGACAGAGGAAACAAACAACAACAATAAACCACCACAACCTCGGCAAGGTCAAAATAAGTCACTGCTAACGGTTCACTACATTTCAAATATACAATCACAAATCACTGTTTATAGACAGATGTTTGCAAGCCATGGCATAAACTTAACTTATCTCCACAACAGATGGCACTATGGAGGTGCGTGGAGTGCTAAGCAGGTAAACAGCATTGGCACCTTCAAACAGACACACAGATCCACATGGACCTAAATGTATTCAGTTGTTATGGAAACATGGTGCAGGACAGGAGCCAGCTCTCATCAGCAGGCTTTATACACCCATATGGACATCAGGACCACATTTAAAAGAATATACAGTGTTAGAAATATTCAGAACTGGCTTGAAATCATGGTGTGTTTAAAGATGTATTGCATATGTTTCCTATTGGTGGGTGCGCCACCTGCTTGTTTTCATAGAGATCCTATTGCTTTGCCTGAAATGTTCCAAAGTATGGCATTAAACATGTCAGTCAAGCATTTGAGCATTTGAACACCAAGTATACTGTCTTTAAGAAAACAAATTATTAAAAAGACTACAATGGACCACACTATCACAAAGTGGTGAGGGTTCATGTATACCTCTTCTCTTCAACTCCGAAGCTACTACAATTTATTCTACAACAAAGAGCAGATTATAAATTAAAAAAAAATAAACTTCTGGTGTTATTTTTGAGGGTATCCAGGGGTTTCAGAGTGATGAACAATTGGCACCGTTGCCATAGCAATTAGCAATTCAAAACTAAATATTATCTCTACTGAATGGTCAAAAGTCCTCAAATGAAAATGTCGTCTATAACAAGAAGTTATAGAAGAAGCTCATGAATAAAGTGATAATGCTGTACTTTTATGATTCATTTTTCTGTCCATTTTTGTGTGATACTTGAACCTGATCTCCAGAGACCTTCCAAAGATCTTAAGAAATTAAAAAATGGACAGAACTCCCTGCTCCCTCACTCACTCCCGCTCACATGACACATCGCCCCTGTCCTCCAGTGACTCCACCGGCTCCCC
This sequence comes from Periophthalmodon schlosseri, assembly GCA_000787095.1. Lineage (NCBI taxonomy): Eukaryota > Metazoa > Chordata > Actinopteri > Gobiiformes > Gobiidae > Periophthalmodon > Periophthalmodon schlosseri. The sequence goes on from KN471096.1 coordinate 13,504, forward strand.
ATCCCACAGCATTGATTTGAAGGTCCTGCTCATCACCTACAAAGCCCTCTATAATCAGGTGCCTCATACCTCACTGACCTCTTCTAGCCCCTCCGCCCCTCCCACCACCCCTCCCACCGCCTGCGCTCTGTCAACTCCAACCTTGTCACACCCACATAAAATCACTGCAGCCTCCACCCTC
>KN471098.1:8104-27568 GCA_000787095.1 Periophthalmodon schlosseri
CAACTCCCTAGCATGATGTGCAGTTATCCATAGGAGGGGCTGACAACTTCACGGGTCTTTGTTGTGATGATGTTTATGGTGACATCTGCCTCCCATCCTGACACCATGGATAAAAATGTCCACATATTTAAAGTGCAAAGAAGGGTTAGGCAGTCAAAATAATTTGCAAGACTGAAACTTTTTTTTTTTTTTTACAATGTGCTGTGTCTTTCAATTTACCTAAAACTTTATAGCTTTGATTGTTTTGCACTCCAAACCCATGCTCTTTATACAATGAGAAAAGCTGTCCTTGCTTTTTTCAAAACACTTTAGTTTAATTTCTCATGACAAAATCTGTCCTTGTTTTTCTTTTTCCTTTTTTTAACGATTGTGTTTAATTTCTTCCCTGGCTCTTTGTCCTTGTGAACAAAAGCATTACTTAAAACAACAATATCACATTGTGAATAGCACAAGTACTGTATCAATAAACTGTCATATAAATGTATTGAAAGTTATTGATTATATGCAGTATGACTTGAGTAGATGTTTACTATATTTTGGGTTGTCACTAAACGTAAAAAAAGTTTATTTTTATTTTTATTTTTTGCAAAAAAAATGCTTGGATTTTTATAAGTGAAAAAAAAAAACATATATAAAACTAAAAATCTTTTGTTTTCCATCCATCTATCCATTTTCTTTCGCTTATTCGAAGCCAAATCACAGGGACAGTAGTCCCGCAGGGACTCCAAGACTTCCCCCTACCCCAGACACTCAGGCAGCCGAAAGACATAGTCCCTCCAGTGTGTCCTGGGTCTTCCCCGGGGGCTCCTCTCCTTTTGTTTTATTTTTATATTTTGTAAACTGCATTGGACCCAACAAAATGAATAACTGTGGCTTATTCGATTTCCATTATAAGCTGTCAGCGTTCATCCAAACGCTGGTATTATACAAGTCCCTCCTACAATAGCCTCCTACAATAGCTGTCAATGCATCTAGTGACCTTGAGTTTACTCTGCCCTGATTCCATAGTATCTCTTATTTGTTACATTTGACAATTCTTTTCACCACACACACAATCACACAACCATGTACACACACAAAACACATCCACTTGTGCTGATCCTTTTGGTTCTCAGTGTGGGCACATCTCCTTCAGGATCCTGGTCCATCTCGGCTCTAATCCTTTGGACTGGATGCTGAAGCTGCAGCCGGTAATTCAACAAATCCCCTCCTGCAATCGCAAAGCTGCACCTCTCCTCGGTGTCAAGGGCCTATTGACACGGCGCATGCTAGCACACACACACACACACATGCTATCACAGGCACACATGCTAGTACGTGCACATTTTAGTACACACAGACTAGCACATGCACACATCCTAGCACACACACATGCTTGTAGCACACATAGTGGCCCACACCCATGCAGGCACAGACACACAGACACACTAGTTCACGTACATGGTAGTATGCGCACATGCTAGCACACATACATGCTAGCACACATACACATGCTAGTACGTGCACATGTTAGCACACACATGCATGATGCTAGTACGCACACTTGTTAGCACACATCCACATGCAAGTACATACACATACTAGCACACACACACACACGCACACACACACGCTAGTATGCACATTTCATGCTGGCACTCGTAAATGTTAGTACACACATGTTGGTTGCCCATGTTTCTGGGGAATATTACATTGACATTAGGGGAGTCGACAGGGAGGGGCAAAGGGGTCAGTTGTATCAGGCCCCAGGGTGTTAGGGGCCCAGAACTGGACCCTCCTCCTTTTAATTTATATTAGAGGGGGGCCCAGGCGAGGCTTATACCCGGGTCCCCAAATTTCTATCGACGGGCCTGTTAACATACATTAATTTCCTTCAGATTGAACCTAACCTTAACCATAATTAGCCCAGTAGTTGTCTAACTTTAACCTAAACGCTAACCTTAACCTATTTGAACACATGTCTGAACTTTAAATCATGTCACTGATCTAATAATAAAGGATTTACATGTTTTTTTTATCCCATGCAGGAGAAAGTAGGTCGACACGATGAGAGTATGTATAAGATGTAAATCCCCATAATGCAATAAATACCTGCCCACGTGCGCATGGTAGCACACACGCACACACACACATATGCTAACACGCATACTTAGCACACACACGCATGTTAGGTTTCTATGTTTTTGTGCGTAACACACATTGACTTACGCTGATTTCCCGGAGACTCATCCTAACTATAGCCATAGTCACTACTTGGATAATCTAAACCCTAAAGACCCCTAAACTATTTTAACCCATATTTAAACTTTAAACCATGTTTTTGATCTAATAAAACAGAATACAAAAAAAAACATAATAATAATGTTATGAGAACCTGATTTTTTAAACACACACGGGCATTTCATTGACTTTCAGTTTGTGGAGACTGATCCTAACCTTAGCCATAATTACTAGTCTAACCTAACCCCAAACCCTGATCTGATGTAAGAAGGTGGAGGTACATACAATTTGGTTCTTTGAGACTATTTTGTACAACTGTTTTAGGGATCGATCAGTATAAATATTCAAAAGGAATTCTTTTAGATCAAGAACATTTGAAAGGTTGTTGTTTATGCACTTGGAAATAAGAAAACCCCATGATAGCCAGGTCATTTAGCAATCCACAATTCATCTAACTTTACTCACCAGTCACTACTAGCAAGACTACCTGATTTGCTGTACCTGATTTTTACTGTTTTAAAACATAAAAAAAACAGTACTAGCTCATTTTAAACGTTTTTGCAGTGGTCCATTCGTCACTTATCTTATGCATTTTGATCATCCTAATTATTCGCAGCAACGAGTTTATAAGCGCTTTTCACGACTGTCTGAGCAGAGGCTTGAGAAGAGTGACAGTGAAGCTAACAACAACTAGCATGCAAACCGCACACTTCCTAATTCTCGCACAATTAAACACGTTATAATTAGGTGCATACAGTCCACAGCGGGCTTATTTTGACCTCAAGAGGTGCTTATGTAATATATCTGTACTGAGGCAACACAAATTTATCTGAAATGCAAAAAATAAAAATAAAAAATAAAAAATAGATCAAGATCAAATAATGAAATGTAAAATATAGAGTAATTACTTACTTTTATTACTATTATTTTAAGTGTTTATGGTTTACAAATGTATTGATAAAATTCTGTGTTGAAAAAAACATAATCTTGCAACGGCTCGGCTCGGCGCTCGTCAGCAGGCACATTTGCAGTCTCCGTGTTTCTCCCGGCCGCCCCATGAGTGAAAAGCGTCCGCGTTTGATAGCTTATTTCATTAACTGCTTTGTTTTGTTCCCTAACACAACAGAGACGGCGCTAACAACATGTAATTTTAGCATCCAATTTAATCCCGCCAAACAAAAGACCCCAGTCGGAGTGCTGCTGCTACAAAATAAATGGTTGTCCGCGGTGATCAATGATTCATAAATTGTAATAACTCCCGCTCTTGTACTCCTCTGTTCATCGTATTATTTTTTCACTTTTTATTATTATTTTTTTCATATTTTTGTGCGTTCTAAGCTTTTCACAATCGCTAGAGATTTTCCAAAACAAATCACTAAATTCTATTCATTTTTTCTTCTTTTCTTTTTTTTTTTATATTCGTTGGCTTTGCGTCACTGCAAAAGAAAAGACAATGTATTAATTAATCATACCATATTGTTCCTTTTAAAATTTGTATTTATCTATTTATTTATGATATATTATTTATTTTGGCTATTGTTCATTTATTCTTTCAAGAGCAGGAAGAAGTCTACAGACGCACTTAGTTACTTTAACCATTTAAATTGTAAATAAATTAATAAAAAATGACATTAAAAAACAGACTTTTTGAACACACATGGGCATTTCATTGACTTTCACTTTGTGGAGACTAATCCTAACCTTAACCATAATTACTAGTCCTAGTAACCTAATCCCAAACCCTGATCTGATCTAAAAGGATATATAAGAAAACCCTATGATAACCAGATCAATTAACAATCCACAAGTCATCGAGCTCTAGTCTCCAGTAACTACAAGCAAGATTACCTGATTTGCTGTACCTGATTTTTACTGTTTTAAAACATTTAAAAAACTGAATTAATTAACCATACCATATTGTTCGCTTTTTAAATTTGTATTCACCTATTTAAGTATTTATTTATTTTGGCTGTTGTTTTATTTATTCTTTCAAGAGCAGGAAGAAGGTCTACAGACACACTTGGTTATTTTAACCATTTTCTTGTATTTTGGTGATTTTTTATTTTATTTTTTATTTTTATTTTTTTATTAATACATATCAAAAGCCATTGGAGATGACTTTTGGGGGATTTTGAGTTAAAGAAAAGTAAACTGTAAATAAAGACATAAAAAAAAAAATAACATTAAAAAAACAGGATATAAACTCGACTCAAATAATACATGTGTGTTGGTTAGGAATGGTTCATATTCCCATATTGATTTCAGTGCAGCCTCAAGAGATGGAAAAACGACATATAAATAAATGAATACATAAATGAATACATTAATAAATAAATACTGGAAATGAAAAGAACAGGTTTTTCTACAAGTGCAAAATCGAATGAGTCTTTTTAGACGGTGATTCCTTTGCTTTGTTCCATGGCAATTTTATCAGAGGATCAAGTTGTACTTCACATGCACAGAAGTGACCAGGGCTTGGGAAGTACTAATATTTTGTAGTGAATCAGTAATCTCTTTGAGTACTTTCCATGTACTCGAGAAAAACACATTTTGAAGTGACAGTACATCTCCTTGATTTCACATTCGGAGTGAAAACTGACTGTTGTCAGTGGGCAAGTGAATCCCAACTACCCTCACGGTTGTTCCATGGATTGGCCAGTTGTCTGTACAAAGACAGCACAGTGTTCATTCAGATTTGAAGTACAAAGTGAGTGGAGGGAATAGGACAAACACAATAAAATTGATTGAAAAGAGTGTTTGAATACAGGTTGAAGGATCTGGCTTGTTTGGCCAGATTTGGAAAATCTCCACATGAAGGCTCCTTTGAACCACAGGCTCAGTCTCAACAAAGAAACAATAAAATGGATTTGTAGTGATTTATTTTATTTAGTTATGTTTGAATTTTTTTGTCATTATTCTTCTGTACCCAAACTTTGTCCATATACAGATATAATTTATCTTACCCCAGTACAAACAAATTGTAAAAGCAGCTCTGTGTACTATCTGCATCTAATTATAAAGCGTTGTATAGTTCAAGAAAAAGGAAGTGTGCTATTAGCATGGTAGTCGTTGTTAGCTTTACTGTGATAGCAAAACTTCTTTCTAGTCTCTGAAAGATTTGAAGTGCTTTAAAACTCATTGTGGTGAATAATTAGGCACTGTGAAGGCATATGGGATGCACAGTGGCTGGTGGCTCTGACTGAAGACCACAGCAACCCTGAACAGAACCCAGTCACCATCACAGTGGCAGACATCAAGGAAAGAGTCTCAGATAAGAAAAACTGGGCTGCACCAGGCTCTGACATGATCCACACCTACTGGCTAAAGAAACTCACTGCTCTCCATGGTTCAGAAGGGTGAGTAACCGGAGACCGTATGCACCTCAGAGGGTATAGTCCAACTACTGGCCAATAACCTGTCTCTCCACAATGGGGAAGCTTGTGTCAGGCATCATCGCAACAAAGATAAGAGGGCACATGGAGCAATACATGACTGCAGCACAGAAGGGCATCGGCAAAGATACCAGGGGAGTCAACAGCAGCTCCTGGTAGATCGAACAGTCGCCCAACACTGCAGCACCCTTGAGGCCAATGGCAAGCCACTTGCACAAGTGACCATCAAATGTGGCATATACCAAGGAGACACACTGTCCCCACAGCTGTTCTGCATAGGTCTGAACCTCCTCAGCCAAATCATCAACAACACTAGCTATGAATATCGACTCATGAATGGGGCACCATCAGCCACCTCCTCTACATGGATGACATCAAGCTGTACGCAATTAATGAGCGAGACATCGACTCACTGATCCACACCACCAGGATCTACAGCACAGACATTGGAATGTCATTTGGGCTTGAGGAATGTAGCTGGATGGTGGCAAAGAGAGGGAAGGTTGTCCACACAGAAGAGGTCTCACTCCCAGAAAGAACAATAGCAGATATTGGGGACAGTTATAAGTACCTTGGTATCCCACAAGCAAGTAGCAACCTTGAAGAGGCAACAAGGAAAGCGGCTACAGCCAAATACGTCAAAAGAGTATGGCAAGTCTTAAAAAGTCAGCTCAATGGTAAGAAGACCCAAGCAACACGGCACACAAAAGGTCCTGACCCTACATGGCAGGTTGCATCCAATCCAGCACCGTGAGACTGTATGTGAGCTGTAAGGAAGGAGGCTAAGGACAAGGCCTGGAAGGTGAAGGCATCAGTGGTGCCTGTGGTCATTGGAGCACTTGGGGCAGTAACCCCCAAACAGGAGGATTGGCTACAGCAGATCCCAAGAAAAAACATCAGACATCTCAGTCCAGAAAAGAGCAGTACTAGCAAAGATACTGCATAGAACCCTCAAGCTCCCAGGCCTCTGGCAGAGGACCTTGGAAAAAAAGATGAGACCACCCAAAATCTGCAAATCACCATATAATTTTTTTTTTCTTTATTATTAATTTGATTATTATTATTATTTTTGTTTTTTTGGTTGGGGAAAAAAACACTTTAAAAACACTTAAAAAAAACACTGTTATTTTTACTTTCTGACAATATTTTGTTGTTTCATTTTTTATTTTTTTTTTATGGTGCACAATGGCCGGAATGTCCCAGAGTATGGCATTAAATATCTGAAAAGCATGCATTCTTCTTGTGAGCAGGATTGCCTCTACACAGATATGACTTGTAAGTTGGCCTGGTCACATGAAAAAATAATATATAATACATCTCCATGGAGACAAGCACAAGGCATCCCCTCCATCGTCTCATATAAAAACTTATTTCTAAGACCGAATACATAATAATTCAAACGATTATTTCAGAGCTAAACACTTTTTATTGTCAAGAGTGAAATTAGTACTGATAAAGTTCTTATCCAAAACAATTGGACTTTCTTTACCGTATGGGGGAAAAACAGATTTTAAAAAGCAGGTCCTAGAGCCAAACAGATTATGTGGTTGTATTTTGGATGAAGCTACAGGGCCACAGAGGTCTGAAGAATTCAAACAAGATGCAACAGGAAAGAGGAGATAAGTGGAGTAAAGGAGGCATTACAGGCATCCACCCAGATCTATGGGACCCGTGGGCAACACATTTACTGGCACCAGCTCTGTGGAAATATTATTTTGAGTTAATTTCTAGACATTAAAGTAATAAATAAAGCTGCAGTATATAACATTTTAGCAAAAACTATATAAACTGAAAATGTGTTGCTTGTGTTTATTGCGCTGAAAATCTCAAACATGTATCCTTACTGTAAGCAGGCTTGCATCTCCACAAACCTGGCTGTTATTTGGCTCCTCCTCCTTCTTGTTTCCATGGAAATATTGTTCTTTTGACTCTAATCTTCCACAGTATGGCTTATCTTATCTTACTCCATCTAACTTATCTAACTTCATGGAAAATGATGCGCCACCTCCAGAAAGTTCTAATCCACTTCTTTTTATATATATATACACACACACACACACACACACACACACACACACACACACACACACACACACACATATATATAAAGTAAAGTACAGATACCTAAAATTGATACTTAAATACAGTACTTTACTACTTTTACTTTGTCATGTTCCAGCGCTGTTGCTTATCCACCTGTACTCAGCTGCCCAAACTCATTGACCATTCAGCTTGACCAGAATGTCACGGGAATTCCTTTGTATATGACCTCAAACTTTCCATTACCAAAACAACTCACATGTAATACATCATAATAGACCAAAACAGAGCAGGAGTTATTTATTTGTGCACAACACAAAGAAATAAGTCCATATCTTATTCATGAGTGTGACTGGAGCCAGCACCTCAAGCTAAGGTTTACATTCAGTACTTACACACCACCTTTTGTACTGCCAAACTGTATGTTTTATTTATATTTTTCATGTATGTTTTATAGACTATACAAGTATTTTAGATGATTGCGTTAACGATAAAGATACATATAATTGTGTTTTGGGGCGACAGTAGCTCAGTTGGTAGAGCGTTTGTCCACTGATCTGAAGGTTGGCGGTTCGAATCCTGCTCTTGACATAACCATCAGTGGTTGAACGGTCAGATCCCCTGACCCACATGTTGGCAGTGTGACTCCAACTCCCACAGATGAATGCTGTTATCTGTGGGGTCTGTGTACACTGATGTGTGAGTGGGTGAGTGGTTCCTTGATGCAAAGCCCTTTGAGTGCCTTGAAGGTGGAGAAGTGCTATATAAAAATTTGAACAATTTACCATACCACAACATAGAAGAAATACAAGAGGTGTTCATTGATAGTAACAGCCACTGTCTATTGAACTGTGTGAGTGGAAATGGTTATTATTATGACTGCCTACAATTTCGATTACATGTAAATGTAGTTATGTAATTTAGTTAGATAACATTTTTAATGTTAATTTGATTAATACTCCAGAATCAAACGCAGGACAATACAGGATCATTTACTGTACAATAAGTCAACTATAATGATGAGAGAATACCATTATAACAAGGTAACTAGTACTCACGCCTCACGGCAAGAAGGTTTTGGGTTCAACTCCTGGGATGGAGTGTGTGGAGTTTCTCTCCATGTCTGGATTGGTTTCTCCCATCAACCCTAAACATGCACAATAGGTAAAATCTTCTAACCGAGCCTATAGTTCGAGATCTGGAGTTGGATCCTCAGGTGCTGTACTGCAGAAGCTCGCAGCTCCTGACAGGTTGTCCCAACGGCATTGTAACATGGGTCAAATGCAGAAGAAGAATTTCGTAAGTATATCTCCAGCTCATAAAAGTTAACATGTCTCCTTTAAAGGTCTTGCAGCTTATTTTCTCCATGTAGTTGAGCAAAATGTTTCCTAGTACAAATATATTGTATAAGCAGCTCTTGAGGTCAAAATATGTCCGCTGCGCGCATCTAATTATAAAGCATTTGATTGTCCGATAATCAGAAAACGCATGTTAGAAGAATGATTAGCTTGGTCAGAATGCATAAGGTTAGTGAGGAATAACTTTGGACCAATACAAATTGTTTAAAATGAACTAGATTTGTTTTTCACATTTTTAAGACTTACAAAATGTTTAAAATGAACTAGATTTGTTTTTCACATTTTTAAGACTGTAAAAATCAGGTACAGGACCTTTAGGGAATGGGATTGTTTTGTGCTTCTAACAGTACCTCTGCCCGTCTCCTCTGGTTCCATTGCCTGCCTATAAGCGCTCCCTGCTTCACACTTCTACACCAGGGCCCCTAATGTTATTCCTCGTGCCTCATTGGCTCTGCTTGTATGCTTGGGCGAGCACGAAACCACCCGCTGCCCTGTGTGAAATTAACACAAGGGGGGTAGATCCAGGTGACACAGTGTGCATAGACCCCGCTGTTTATGCAAGCTACACTACAATTAGTAAGACAGTCAAAACTAAATATATGGAGTAATATGCCTTCAATTCTACAATGAAATTTATACAATGCATCTTGATTTTAACAGTTCTGACAAGTTTAGATGTATTTATTTGGTGTTAATAATTGTAACTCTAACTGGTTTGGGAAGATTTGTGTGTGTGTGTGTGTGTGTGTGTGTGTTGAATAAGCATTTATTGTCTGACTACAACTAACACATTTTTCATATGTGATAATATTATTTTGAATAAAAAAGAAAAAAATCAAGTTGGATTTCTGAATTTCTTTCATAATTAATTTCATCTAGCCAATATTTTAAAACAATACAATGAATAACTTACATAACAATAATAATGAATAACTAACTAAAACTGAAAAATGAAAATTAATCACGAATTGCATTACTATATTTCAACTTGTTAAAGGCCTTGTACCTGTTTTCCATGTATTTGAGAAAAAAAAATGGTTTTGCCTTAGATATATTGTATTTATTTATTTATATTGTATTTATTTATTTATTGTTTTCTAGTTGTTGTTAGCCTTACTGTCACTGTAAAACTTTGCTGCGGTCTCTGAGAGTTTGCGAAAAGCACTTATAAACTCATCGCTGTGAATAATTAGGATGTTCGGAATGTGAAAGGTTAGTGAGGAACAATTTTGGACCATTGCAAACTGTTAAAAATGAACTAGGTCAGTTTTTGTCACGTTTTTAAGACAGTACAAATCAGGCACAACGCCTTTAGGCTCAAATTTCAATATAAGAATCTTTGGTTGGCATAGATTAACTGGCTCATTCACCTTTATACATTATCTTATAGACAATGGAGAGCGCTATAGACAGTTATTATCATTATCTTAACTAGCCAACATTATTTTGGTTCATTAGATAGCCACCTAGAAACCTAGAAATGCTAAAATCACCCGCCCAATTAGGTCCGTTACTGCCTTGATCAACGCACAAAAGAGGATGAGGTCAGAATAACTAATCTTGATAATTATGAAAATAGACTTGCCTGAAAGAAAGTGGGTTGAAATGGTGGTGTCATAGTTCAGGAATTTGTTTTGAAACATAGTTCAATGGGATATATCTTAATTAATTACTCACAAGTATTTTTATCGCAGTCAGTTATATATTTGTATTTGAAGAATTGACATTGCAGCTGATGTCATTGACACTGCTTGGGGATGTGGAGCTAACTAGAGGTACTGCTCTGTCTGAAGCTTTGTCACTCAAGTTAAGACTTTAATCTGAGCTTTGTTGTAACACAGTTTGACCATAAAGAACAGACTTAGCTGGAACTACAACAGGTGTGCTGATTTTGTGCTGTTAAAAAGTACCCCTCTAAAATAATATTACAGTCACAAGCGAGATAGTCTCACCTTTTTATTGAAAATCAAACACCTAAACTGGACCATGAATGCTCGTATTGATCAGAGGGCTCCCACAAATGTGTTGCTTGAATCTTTTTTTTTTTTTTTTTTTTTACAAAATATTTACCAGGCTATGTTTGCTAATGTGTGCATTGTATCACCATGGTAACTGCATGCGTTTAGCATGCTTTCTCTAGATCAGTTTTAACCTTGAGACCCACTTTACCTGCCTGTAGTTTGCACATCCTCCATTAGTTCTCGGTGCTTTAGTTCTTATGCTCCTTCACAGTCCAAGAGTGTGGTGGTTTTATGGCTCTAAATAGCCAGGGTAGAGAGTAGGTATTTCAGTGGGCAAAAGATTATTTAATGTCCCCAGGGAAATTAGATTTCTGCATTTCCTTCCATTCAAAAGTTTTACCAGTCTCCATTTTTGTCAGGAGTAGTGAGCCAAGGACCCATGAACAGATTCAGACATGGGGAATTGAACCTGGAACCTTCTTGCTGTGATGTGAAAGTTTCTATAGTAATACTATAGAATGCATGTATTCCATTGTGTTCTGTTATATGTTTACCACAATCTACACGGCCTATTATGATAGTTTCATCTCCTAGCATTACTATGATGAATACAACAATATGCTTTACTGGTATCAAACAATATTTTTGATTTTCATTTAAGCAGACTTACTGTGCAAAATCGACTGTTCAGAGCTTTTAACCATGTTATAGTTGTTTCCTCTTCTCATTTACCCTCTCAAAATAGTTTTTTGGAGTGTTTCGTGCATGTTTGAGCGATCTTTAATTGGTTATTTTCAAGACGCCATATTGTCAATCAATCCTCGTTTTTACTGCCACCGGCATACGCCCTGTACTTACTTCATTCTTTAATTTTATGCTCTTAATCAATGATACACGTAGGATTCGGCAGCGTCGCATAGTCATTTTGGTAAGAATGGAAAAAAAAATCTGTTATACGCTAGTGTGATACACGTAGGATTCGGCAGCGTCGCAGTCATTTTGGTAAGAATGTAAAAAAAAAATCTGTTATACGCTAGTGTGATACAGAGGCATATCAGTCTGATGACCACTCCTGTCGCGCCTTGACCCAAGCTCAAACACAACCATCCAATCAGATGTGTTTATTTCAGTGATGCATGTGAAACGACTGAGCTCATTGGTCACCCATCATTTTGAAAAAAAGCAAACATATCTGAACTCAGATTTACAGAGTTCAGAGCTTCGCTCATTGATTCTGCAGAAATCTGCAATGTTTTTTCAGCCCAACATAATATTTTTTTTCTTTCTTTTTACCTCGTAAGCAGCCATATTTGTTTTGATACAAACAGTACAAAAATGTACATAATTTACATAAATGTAAGGGGGGGAAAGAATATGTTTTTTATGATTTTGTTTTTGTTTTGTTTTTTGTTTTTGTTTTTGTTTTTGCATCTGACTCTGCTACGTTATGCCATGTTCTCTTTATAAACAGTTTTAATCCAGATGCCCATACAGAGACAATCAAGACTGTTTGGCCTTGGTTAGGTACTACAACTTTTATGATACAATAACTCAAAAATGTACATTCACCTCACTATCTAATAAAATCAAATCTTCACATCCACTTTAACATCTCCCTTTTCACTAGCTCGGCTCTGTTAAGCACACTGCCAGTACACCTCATGTTCTACCTTTAGTAAAGTGAATTATTCAAACTAAAGAGCCAGTGGGAGAACAGAGGGAGCAGGGGCTGGTGTTGTACTAATTATATAGATGACAAGATCTCAGGGGCTGAGGACAGGGCCGGGCTGTCACTGTACTGCAAAACGTGCAAGGAAAACACCATCACCTGCAGGGGGCACTGTCTGAACTTCAGGTGATGTGAAATGCAATAGGCAGAGGCAGTAGTCAAGATGTTATTTAAATGCGATGCAGATATGAAATTTGGTGCATGCTGGTAAATACTATTGACACTAAATTTGCATCTTCTCGTAGGCTTTGTGCACAGCAACACGCTAGCTAGCTCACTGTGTCTCAAAGCTAACAGTCGCTTCAGAAAACAGAAAATAAACAACCTATTAAAATTCAAATTAATTAAAATGAAGTATTAATTATATTTGTATAGTGTTTAACATGTTGTCAGTGACATCCACTCGCAGCTCCCTGTCCACTGCCTTATCTTTAAATATGTATTAATTTTAGCATGACACAGTAAAAACCTCATAGAGATAAAATTGGACAGGAAGTAGTGACACTAACAGTGAGGTGGTGCACTTTGCCTATAGGCGGGGTTGAAATGACAACATTGTAGAATAACTATAGTTGCGCTGGAGGACTGGTCATAATTCTATGATGGAATTTGCTGTTTAACTGTGAGATTTGTTTGTCTTCTCTCTCAGTATAAATAAGCAAAAGTGAAAGTGTCGCTTCACAGTAGCTTCAGAAAGTGGCGCCAGTTGTGGATGATAAGTTTGTAATTTTATATATGCCTCTGCCCTTCATCTAGATTTATGGCATCATCGTAAATGGCAAACGGTCAGATTTTTATATAACACTTTTCTACCTTCACGACACTCAAAGCGCTTTACCTCAAGGAACCATTCACTCATTCGCACACACATTCATACGCCAGGCTATGGATCTTTTAGTTTTATTATATAATGTCATTTTTTGTTGTTGCTGATACTTAATTTAGATACGCATTTATTCATTTATAATCAGAACAGTTACAACATACTAAAGAACCCCTTAAATTAGCCTTTTCTAGAGGAGCCCCTAGTGACTGCTGTGTTCTCCATCCACAGACTCATAATGCTCCCCTTTTAAAGCCCTTTATTCAATTATGGGCCCCGTCTAACACAGTGTCAACATGTTTCATTAGCCCACCCGCTCGTCCTCTCCCGAGATTAGCTTCCCCGCATCTTTTTATTTACCAAACGCAGAAATATGAAGTTCCCGAGGACATTGGAACGTGTGCGGCAAAGACAGCGATTATTTTTTGTTCATTATATTTTTCAGCAAGTGGGCCAGCCAGGGCCGTGGAAGACTATTAAATACTAAAATGTACTTATTCAGCGTTCAATTCTGCTGCGGTCTACATTAATGTCTAGAGAGCGTAAAGAAGTGGTGTGTTAAGTCTTTGCTATGGTACTGTCTGCAAATGCAAGGAAAGATACTGCACACGTCCACCGATGAAACGGTAACGCCTCTGCAACTACGGGGCTTGAAAGGGTGGTGCACTGGCCAGTGTGATAACACCTAGCTATAAATATGTTTATTATTATTATTATTATTATTTTAAATATAGTTTGCACAGATATTGAGTTAAATTGACTTTTGTGAGCTCTCAAACTAAACACTAAATCAACTTTTTTTTTGCTACTAAACTGTGTAAATGGCCAATGTTGGTTTATATGTTTATATGTTGGTTAAAAAATTCTATAGCGCTTTCCAACTTTAAGGCACGCTTTAGATCAAGAAACCACTCACTCATTCACCAGTGTAGGCAGACGCTGGGGGTGTGTTAAGTGTCTTGCCCAAGGACACAACAACAGCATTGTCTGCCAACCTTCAGACCAGCGGACAAACACTCCCACTGTTGTATATATGTTGTTTTAACAGTATTGTCTACTGTTCTTAGTCCTTAATGGGAATTTTAGTGCAAACTAGATACATTTGCAGCTTTGTGTTAAAAAACTGAGTGCCTGCTGCCTCCAGTGGCGACTGCAATTTCATGTACTACGTGACATCACGCAAGACTTCCCGGATTACAGCCAGGTGTTTCTGATTACAAACAGCTGGCTGCAGGGGCGGAGTTTGAAATGTGGACACCTGTTAGACTAATCACACCGTTCCTTATACCTCTAGAGTTAGTCTGCCCAGTTTAGCAGCTCTATCTGAAATGTGGAGGAGTTTAGGTGTTTTGTCCCACTTTAAAGTTCACTGAATTACAATTGTTTGTTTTTATCTGTTTGCATTGTGATTTTAATGTCTTCTTAATTTGAATGAAAATTTGAACATTACTTATGTATATGAATTGTGCTCTAAAAAACTAAACTTGCCTGACCTTAAAACCATTATAATAGTGTTCCTTCATCATTAGCATAGCAATAAATAAATTGAGAAATATGTTAATGAAAACCTGTTTCTTGTTTAAGTTAAATAAATGGACCTGTTTAGATCATTAAATAAATCACCTGCAGGCTGTTTGGTGGAGGGTGGAGTAAGTAAGTCTAAGACTAAAACCTACTGGCCACACCCACAGCCCACGCACACAGATGGATTAGGTGTGTTTAAGATGCCAAAATCTTCACCTGGATTGTCGGCGAGAGCAAGCGGCTGCAGCTGAGGGGAGGAGGATAAGGCTAAAATCAGCTTGGACACTCCATGAGCCTGAGAACAGCCTGGTGTCCTGAGGGACAGATCTTGCATTCATTTGATGTGTTACACTGAATAAAACTGCATACAACTTAGTGAATGCATTCTCCTGTATCCCCACACACCACAGACTGACACACATATCACCAAGGCGAAGAATTCAGAGCTCACAATAAACTTTACACGCTTAGGCTTTGATTTGTGGTGAATATATATAATCATATCATGCATATATAATCATATATAATCATGTGTCTGTGTTGTACAACACCCGGAGCCTTTCTGTCTGAGTTAAAGCATCTGTGTTGATGTAAAAGTGCATAGAAGAGATGAAGAAAGAGGAGGGAGGAACGCTGCTTAACAGCTTTGCATCACGTTTTTATCGGATCTAATCAGCTGCCAGTCCGCTGTCAGTCAACGCTGCATTTCCCATCATCAGGCATTGTAGTCCATGAAGGCGGATGAAGGCAGGTGCAGCTGCTTTTTTTCGCCTTCTCCTGCCTTACAAGCCTTGATCTCACAATATTACAAGTGCCTATGTAGCGGTGTCGTAGGACCTGCAGCCGCCTTCACTGCCTTGTTCATCCTAAACACACCTACTGTCTCAAGGGCTACAGTCCCATTGGTTGGAGCGACAAGGGAGAAGAGCCAACAGAAACATACACAATAATAATAATTCAAATATCCCTATATCGACACTGACTGAGGTATCCAAACGTAAGAATTGTCATGCAAAAATATATCTCCTTAAAATGTATCGAAAAATTGCATCTTTGTTTGTTTTTGGGGTTTTTTTGTTATCAAATTTGGAATTACATTGTTATATTTTAGTTTATCTGCACATATAATATTTAGATCAGTTCTAGCTGTGGTAGAGTAAAGATAATGACGCCAAGGTAATCCCAGTTTTAATGTATTTAAATTAAATTTTTATCAGACCAGTAGTTGCCAATAATGAAATGGGATCAGACTGAAACAAAAAATCACTTTTATCGCCCAATACTAATCCATTTGGAAATACACAAAGTTGTCATTAGACGTGTTGGTAGAGACACTAAGAACTGTAAAAAACAATCATTGGCCAACACTTTAGATTTGCGTGAGGAGGTTGTTGTTAATCACACTACCACTTTACACCCTTGAAGAGAAATATTTAATTATGTCTATTAATATATTCATATGTGAAATTTGTTTTGAGTTTTTTGGGGGTTTGTCAGTGTCACTTTTACCCTATTTTAATAGCATAATGTGTCTTACTAGATCTAGCATTTGTTGATCAGGGAATATACGAAAAACCCATCGAAGTTCTAAATATAGTTAACTACACATGCGGGGCTTGCATTTAAAGAGCGTGTATCCATTTTTTTTTTTTTTTTTTTTTGTAGTAGTCAAGCTAAATTCTCAATACAGATTTATTATATAAGCAGGTCTTGAGATCAAAATAAATCTGCTGTGCGCTGGCGTGTATCGGATTATGCAGTGTTTTATTGTCCGATAATCAGGAAGTGTGCGCTAGCATGCTAGTTGTTGTTAGCTTTACTCCACACTGGTCTTCCAGAGTTGGGAAAACCTCTTATAAACTCACCGTGGTGAATAATTACGACGCTTGGAATGCATAAGGTGAGTGAGGATTAACTTTGGACCACTGCCAACTGTTTTTCAACGTTTTTAAGATGGTATAAAACAGATAAAAGGTCACATTTTTATATAGCGCTTTTCCACCTTCAAGGCACTCAAAGCGCTTTAAATCAAGGAACCGCTCATCCGTGCACCAGTCTATGCGCACACTGGGGACGAGGTAGGTTAAGTGTCTTGCCCAAGGACACAATGACAGTATTCATTTGTGGGAGCTGGAATTGTACTGCCAACCAATTATGTTTTTAGGTCGAGAGCAGGATTCGAACTTGAGCTACTGTCGCCCCAGGTACAGTCACCCCACTTAAAGGTGCCCCCACAACAATATCTGACTTAACGTTGACAATATAGAGTGCCCTATCTTCTACCTGTGCGCTCCCTGTCTGTCACACCACCACTGCCAATGAACTGGGGTCGTTAGCATTCTATCGCTGTCTCACCTCTACCCCTCCTCTCTCCTCCCCTCTCTCCCCCCCTTCTTCCATTTCCACATCTCCTTGTCTTCATCAGTTTCCTCTCCACGCCTGATTTGGCCCGAAAGCAGCGAGCGGAGACTGGAGGGACGGGCCACGCGGAGCCGGCACAGATAAGCCCAGATGACACGCCGTATAGGAATGTATAGCCCTGTGCAGGGGGAGGGAGGGAGGCGCAGAGGGAGTTTTATACTTTTTGGAGTCAGGCGTTGGGTTTCAAATATGCAACCACACTCTCATATTTGCAATTATCTCCTTGTAGAGTTAGAAAAGTTTTATTTATTTAATTTTTTTTTTGTTCACTTAGTTTTAGAGGACCCTTTCAAAGTACTATGCAGACTGCACTCTTGCTGGCAAAAAAAAAATTTAAAAAATTAATAACTCTACTAATTTTTTTTTTTTTTTTGACAAAGCAAAGGGCGGCTTTGAGGATTTAAATATATATACAATATTTTTTTAAAATATTATTAGTTATTTCACTTTTTTCCCTAGCTCTATAATTCCCTGTATCTTACTTCATATATTTGATGTTTTCCTTATGTATCTAAAATGTATAAATTAGTAAAAAAAAAAAAAAAAAAACACTGAATGAGAGGGTGTCTCCAAACTTTTCATTGGTAGTGTATATCACTCAGTGATAGCATTATGCAAATACATGTTTATTGATAGTATTATGTCAGAGATCTGTTTTTATGGGTTGTTTGAATTACATGCAGGCCCTTTCTGAAATGTAAAGTTTGTTTGTTTGTTTGTTTTTTGTTTGTTTATTTATTTATTTGAAGAAGCTGAGTTGAAAGGGAAAGCTCACTATTTACTGGTCAGTCTACGTTCCTACCCTCACCTATGGTCATGAGCTTTAGGTAATGAGTGAAAGGACAAGATGGTGGATATAAGTGGCCAAAATGAGTTTCCTCCGCAGGATGGCTGGGTGCTTCCTTATGGTGTGTTCACACCGGGGCGTCAAAAACGCGTTGGATGCCTTTAGTTGGACGCCTTTGCATTTGAGGACAGACGCCTCCGACGCGCGTCATGGACGCCGTGAACGCACGTTGGAGAAAAATACTTGACGCGTGTCCAGGGCATCCATTGCGGTCTCTGCGAGTGCCTTTGGATGTTTTGTTTGCCCTGTGTCTTTGTGAACGATGCAGACCAAATTGAGAGAGTGGCTGTAGTGTATTTATTACATAAAACCCATCAACGGAGGCGATCACCTCTGCGGCAGCGTGTATGGGTCCGTGACTAGCCTTTAAGCTAGCCGGTGCGCCCGTCTTAATTAAGTTCCCGCTAGTTTGTAGCTGATGTCTTTCTACTTTTTCTGGATAATGACGTCGCTACCTCACTGGAGCGTAGTCTCTGATTGTTGACGCTGTGCTTGAAACGCGACAAAGTTCAGCTTTTTCAACTCTTGGACGCGTGAACAGAGCGTCCGACACCTGAACGATCAAGATGCGCCACGTCAACGTCAGATTCGCGCTGCTCTGATGCTTGAAAACGCGCAGCAAAAACGCAGGGCAGCTGAGACGCGTGTCCACCATAGACTTTGCATGTAAACTCGATGCCCCTGACGCCCCAGTGTGAATGCAAGATTAGAGATAGGGTGAGGAGCTCAGTCACACAGGAGGAGCTCGGAGTAGAGCCACTGCTCCTCCACGTCAAGCGGAGCCAGCTGAGGTGGCTCAGGCATCTGTTCCAGATACCTCCTGGACACCTTCCTGGGGAGGTGGTCTGGGCATGTCCCACCGGGAGGAGGCCCCAGGGAAGACCCAGGACAAGCTGGATGGATATTGTCTCTCAACTGGCCTGGTAATGCCTTAGGGTCCCGCCAGAGGAGCTGAAGGAAGTGTCTGGGGTGAGGGAAGTCTGTGAGTCCCTGTTTAAACTGCTGCTTTCGTGACAAGATAAGCGGAAGAAAAAATGGATGGATAAAATGTATTTATTTATTTTCAACCTACCTATTTGACAGTTAAACATTTTATTTGGCTTGACCTTATGTATATTTTATTTTTTTTAATAAAATATAATATAATAT
>KN471099.1:9994-26545 GCA_000787095.1 Periophthalmodon schlosseri
GGGGCTGTACCTGGGATGGACCAGGGCTGGACCGGGGCTAAAATAAGACTAAGATGAGGACTAAGCTAAAACTAAATTAGGGCTAAACCAAGATCAAAACAGGACTGAGACCAGGACTGAGACCAGGACTGAGACCAGGACTGAGACCAGGACTGAGACCAGGACTGAGACCAGGACTGAGACCAGGACTAAAGCCAGGACTAAAGCCAGGACTAAAGCCAGGACTAAAGCCAGGTGCATTCACACTTAACTGAGATCAAACAATTACCAAATCAGGTTAAGTCCTGATGTAGACTTGGTTTGATCCTCTTAAAGTCCTGGTCTAGTCCTGGTCTAGTCCTGGTCTAGTCCTGGTCTAGTCCTGGTCTAGTCCTGGTTTAGTCCTGGTCTAGTCCTGATCTAGTCCCAGTGTTGTATGTGAAATCAGGACTAAATCAGTGTGACGCTACCAAGACTATAATAAAGCTAATTCAAGATCAAACCAGGATTTAAAAGACTAAATAAGGACTGTACAAGGGCTAAATCATGGTTTAACCTTAAGGACTAAATCAGGACTAAACCGGGACTAAACCGGGACTAAACCGGGACTGAACCGGGACTAAAGTGGGACTACACCAGGGTCATTCATTTGTTAGTGATGTAATATCTTGACATAGCATTCGGACTTGTCCTGATTTGGTCATGACTTGATCTCAGTTTAATTGGTGTGGTCCCGTTCTAGTCCTGGTTTAGTTCCAGGATTAGTCTCAGTTTAGTCCCAGTTCTGATGGAGGGTTTGGGTATGATTGTATATCATTGTGATTCACTCCTCTGCTAAAGAACATGTTGGGTACAGCACAGTTGACATTCGGAAATTCCCATTGGTCACAAGCGGGTGTTGAGTTTACAGTACCAAGCAGGGCTGATAATGGCAAAAAAATTATTACACATTTTGAGTGATCTTTTTAAAAAATAAAAAAATATGAATTGTTAAAGAGGGGGTATTTTAATTGTATGTGGTATTAACTGCTAACACATAACAGGTTTAGATCACCGTGTTACCTATGGTTTTAAAAATGCAATATTCACCCAAAACAATATATTCACTTGTTAGTTTCACTTTCGTTTTTGATGCTCTGAGCGTCCCCCTTCAGAGCACTATCACAACACAATTAGCTGCATCCCACTAATGAAACTACTGCACATCACATCAGGTTTGTGAAGTTGCTGTGTACAGTTTTGTATCATATTTTTGTATATTTATGGAGAGTTGTCATGTGGGAGCATGGGTGATGGAGGATCGTGGGCGGAGCATTGTACAGAATCTTACAGCTAACTGTAAGGAGGGTTTGAATAGGGCCTGGGAGAGATTTCTAAAATACTCAAACATGCATGGGTGATCTAAAACCTCTTCAGGCATGTTTTTGATGAGGGGAAGTTATAACATGGTAGAATTGTTTTTGCATGATACCCCCTCTTTAACCAGTTTAATTACTGTTAATCGTTATCAGAACTAGAGATAGATGGAGCCCGATATTTGGCCTTTTCAGCATATCAGCCTTGAATCTTCGGCACAGGCCAATATTTAGTTTTGGTCGATCTGCTGCTTAAAAATTACACACAAAGCTTTATATTAACACTTAAATAAGAAGAGATAGCTGCACAAAATGTGACCACGGCTCTCTTATAGGCTTCCAGTAAAAAGGGCTTGGGGGGGAGTTTGCAGTAAATTTAAATTACATTTTGGGAAAATAATCAAAATCGGTCTTGCATATCGGCACAAAAATCTCATCAGAGTTTATCGGCCATGAAAAAACACATCAGTCGATCTCTAATCTAGACTATACAATATACACATTTGCCAAAAAAATATTTCATAATAATGACAATGGAAATATTAAATGAACGTAATTGCACAGTCGTAGCAGCAATCACATGGTCCATAGATCAGATAAACATGATTGACAGGTGGCTTAGCCAATCAGAGACATGCATGATGTTCTTATAGGGACGTTAAGGTTATTTGGTTTATTGATAATCGTGATTGTTCTGGGCATAATATAGTCATTAAGAACAAAACAAAAAACTATTTTAGAAGCAAAAATAAGCCTCTTAAATTGTCACATTAACTTGACTTTCTCATTCATAAACTGTTTTTGTCAGATTACTTTGCAAAAGTAATCTAATTATTGATTACAGATTCCTCCTTCTAAAAGTGATCTAATTACTGTTTACAAAAGTAATTAGATTACTGATTACTTTAAGTTTGTAACTAGTTTCATTACTGTGTTACTAAAGAAGTAATGCAGTAATAATGTCTCTACAAGTGACTTGAGCTTTATGTCGACAATATGAAATGATTTGAACATTTGTGTTTCTTGCAGCTCCTTCAGATATGATTAAGTTTGGCTCATTTTTGTGTCTGTTTGAAAATACCACATTTTGTGCAGTATTTAATTAATGTTTTGTCCTTCAGATTACACTTCAACTCATAAATCAGATGTTACAGTTATTCTTTAAGTTACTCTTACCTGAGTAGTACTTTTCCTTAATACTTTTTACTCTTACTTGAGTAATTTCTTGAACCACTACTTTGTACTTCTACTTGTATAATATTATTTTGAAATAACTCTTACTTGAGTACTATTTTTGGCTACTCCACCACCTCTGATGGCGATCTATCAGATAATGTGAATGAAAGTGAAGGACCATGGGTTCAGTAGTCACTCTCACAATGACTGAAATGTCCCTGTGTGTCAGATGCCCTCTCTGTGTGTCAGATGCCCTCTCTGTGTGTCAGATGCCCTCTCTGTGTGTCAGATGCCCTCCCTGTGTGTCAGATGCCCTCCCTGTGTTTCCATGGGGTCTTACTCTGCATAAAAACTAACCCTGTATATCTGTACAAACACGTTCTGAAATGTGAGTCTTGTGTGTGTTCATCATCTGTCTATTCCAGTGTTTTTGTCAGTTCTTCTGGCTGTGTTTAAAATGTGAACTTTGAACAGAATCCTTTTATGAAAACATAAATCACAAATCTAATCACTGCTGCCAGAAAAAAAAAAAAAATTGATATATTTCCCAATTCGTTCAGCCCTATTTCATAATAAACAAATATCTGATTGAGAATGACTCGGGCTTACTAACTTAAACAAGGGGTCAGGATTCACTAAGCCTGAGTCATTCTTAATAAACTATTTGTTCATTATGAATTAATCCTTTGTTCATGCTAATTAAAGTGTAGTTATTATAAAGTGTTACCAAGTACCTGATCAAAATCAGATACTAATCAATACTAAAACGAATATAATTTAATGTTGAAAATCACATTCTATTGTGAGTGTTTTTATTATCATTGTGGTATCAGAATTGGTTTTGGCATTGAGTGTATTCCTTCGTATCGAAATCGAGTTTGAAATTTTAGCAGTGGTGGAACGTAACAAAGTAAAAGTAGTAAAGTACTGTACAAATTTTATGTATCTGTGCTTTACTTAAGTAGATTTAAGTGCATACTTTTTACTTTTCCTAAAGTACATTTGAGAGCAGGTATCTGTACTTTCTACACTACATTTTTGAACAGGACTGAAAAGTAAAAGTATTTTTTCGGATTGTGTGAGACCTGCTGAAAAGGCTGAGGGGTTATTTTTAACACGTTCATAATTTGAGCAAACAAAATTATATAAATAAAACAGATAGAAAAATTTCTTTAATTGTTTCTGTTGAACAATATTCAGCACAAATCTGAATCAAATTCACTACATGTACATTTACATTACTTTTACCTAAGTAACAAAATGGAATACTTCTTCCACCAGTGAACCTGAGCATCGTGACAGTAGTACCACAGAATCAGCATTATTCAGCTGTAGACGCTCAGGTCTGAAGCCAACAGTATCAACTGAATTACAATAATTTCTCTGTTTTGCAGCGACCACAACCTCAGAGCACAGGATGCACCTCACATGCAGTGCAGTGTACGCTAGTGTAGACCTGCTTTACAAGGGATTTTGGCCTAGTTTAGGCTTGGTTTAGTCCTGGTTTAGAACTGGTTTACGTCTGGTTTAGAACTGTTTAATCCTGGTTTAGTCCTGGTTTACAATTGGTTTAGAACTCTCTTAATCCTTACTTAGTCCTGACTTAGTCCTGGTTTAGTCCAGATTTATACTTGATTTACATTTAGTTTAGTCCTGGTTTAGAAGTAATTTTGGCTTTACCTGACCTGGTTTAGTTCTCGTTTAATCTTGGTGTAGAGCTGGTTTAGGTTTGGTTAGAACTGGTTTATGCCGGTTTAGTCCCGGCTTAGTCCTGGTTTAGTCCCGGTTTAGAACTGGCTTAGTCCTGGCTTAGTCCTGGCTTAGTCCTGGCTTAGTCCTGGCTTAGTCCTGGCTTAGTCCTGGTTTAGTCCTGGTTTTGGCCCAGGAACAGGAAAGAATAGATATGTATTTTCTTGTGAGCAGGTATTGGTTTAGTCCTTATTTAGTCCTGGTGTAAACTAGTTGTTAGACCTGGTTAGTCTGGATTTAGTCCTGTCTTGGTCTTTGTATAAAGGTATACTATTTAACTTTACTTGTGGAATGTACACCGCCTGCTTGTCTCCATGGAGATGTTATTGCTTCACCTGGAATGTTCCAGAATATGGCATTAAACCTGTCCAGTTTTCTTTCGCTACTAAACGGTGTATATGGTGTTTGAATAGCATTATCTACTGTTTCTAGTCATTTTGGCAAAATGACAAACTAGGCAAATTTGCAGCTTTGTGGTCAATAATGTCCAAATCTAAGTGTGTGCCGATGCTTTCGATGGTCACTGCACTTTCAAGTACTATGTGACATCACACAGGACTGCCCTGCTTACAGCCAGGTGTTTCTGATTACAAACACCTGGCTGCAGGGGCGGAGTTTGAAGTCTGGATATCTGTTAGACCAATCAACCAACTACTGTTCCTTATACCCCCTCCCCCTCGTTCTCCCCTTTAGTTCTCCAGACCCCACCCTTCCTCCCCCTCTGTCCACCCCTCCTCCCCCCTCACTCTTCCCTTTAGTCCTCCAGACCCCGCCCCTCCTCACTCTCCCCGTTAGTCCTCCAGACCCCGCCTGTCCTCACTCCTCACTATCCCCTTTAGTCCTCCAGACCCCGCCCTTCCTCCTCTCACTCTTTTCTTTAGTCTTCCAGGTACGCCCCAGTTTAGCAGCTCTATTTGAAATGTTGTTGTGGGTGGAGTTTAGGTGTCACACTAAACGTCTTTTACACCTAGTCTAAGTTGGACCTAGTTTAGCCCAGTTTTTGTCCGGTTTTATCCTTAGATTTGGCCCCGCTGTGTACACTCACTGCTGTAGCTCTATATGAAAGAGGATTTGAGAGCCATAAATAAGTAAAAGTGAGTGTGTGGTTTTTGAGGCAGAAACCTTTGGTCCTGTTCTAAACGGGGAGAGTCCTCAAATGAAAGTGGAGTTTCATGACATTGTGCTGCTGCCTCTCACTTCTCCTTTCACTACTTTTACTACACTTTACAATGCTTTACTGCGCCTCACTATGCTTTCCTTCACCTTACTACTATTTAACTATTATTATTTATTTATTTATGTATTTGTTTGTTTGTTTATTTGTTTTATTTGTTAATTTATTATTTATAGGCTAGATACAACTGTTACTTCCATTATGTTTTTTTAAATCTACTTCTACAATTAAGTAGATTTAAATTAATATTACAACATTGTAGTAGTTATAGTTGTAGTTGTAGTATTACTACAAGTACTTGTAGTAGTACTTGTAGTAATGCTTGTGTTTCTACTTGAGGAGTATTTGAGTTGAGAACTTTTTACAGAGCAGTGTGGAGGAGGAGAAGGAGGTTTAGTCAGTGTTTCCTGTCTCACCTCTGTCCTTTGATCATTATTATTTTCCATGTCATAGTTTGGTGTGTTAGTCCATGTGTTAGATTGTACCTGATGTGCTGCCATGTTTTAGCACTTGTTGTAGCCTGGTTAGCCAAAACATGTTCCTGTTCTTTTTAAAGACCATGTACCCAATTTGTTCCCTTGTATTTGAGCAAAATGTGTCTCACTCCAGTACATATTGTATATAGCAGCTCTTGAGGTCAAAATAAGCCTGCTGTGTTCTGTCTGCATCTAATTGTGAAGTGTTTTATTGTCCGATAATCAGGAAGTGCGCGAGCCTGCTGTTTCCTGTCTGATCTAATTGTGAAGTGTTTTATTGTCCGATAATCAGGAAGTGCGCGCTAGCATACTAGTTGCTGCTAGCTTTACCGTCACTGCAAAACTCAGTGAGGAATAACTTTGGACCACTGCAACCCGTTTAAAATGAACTAGTTCTGTTTTTTTTTCTGTTTTAAGAGACAGTAAAATTCAAGTATAGCGTCTTTAAAGAGTCTGGATTTTTATCTCAAATTAACTTACATTCTGATGGGCGGGACTGACAGGTGGATTAACTATCAGAGAAACACATTTTCCATCACGTATCAAAACAGTGATGACGGTTTATGTGCGTATAAAGAAATAATAGGTACTGGACTAACAACGAAGAAGTAACTCAAATTGAGGAGGACGTAAGCAAGTATCCTGATCGAGCATGTACTGGCATTGTGTCCTTGAGCAAGATATTTTGTCCTGATTGCCCCCTTCAGTCACAGTCTTTTAGGTCAAGATTCTTTTTGTTCAAGATTCTAAAGGGCCTATATTGCACAAAATTGACTCTTGTCAGCTTTAAGCCATGTTATAATGTTGTTACTTCATCAAAGATGTACCCGGACTTGTTGGGCTGTCTGCATCTCCAAAGCTCAAAATGTTCTGTTCCACCTTGGGAAGCAGTAGTTTTCAAATTAAAAGCTACATTTCACCTTTAGTTCAGTAGAGATTGGCAAATCCGGGGCTGAAATCATCCAAATGATTCTAGTGAGGGTGTATGGAGTTTAAAAACACACTGGAGCACTTCCTGTATTACCACATGACATCTCAAGGTGGAACATAGTGTTTTTTGTTTGAGAGAAGAACTCAGCCTAAATATACAGGGTTTGTGTGTTAAACGTGTGAATGAAACAAAACACAACTCTAAGTATGTTTGTGATGAGGAAACTACATTAGAACATAGATCAGAAAGTAGAGTAATATGGGCCCTTTAAACCTGGTTGAGTTCTTATTTAGTCCTGGTTTTGACTGTAATTGGTGTACTTTTTGTCCCGGTTTAGTCCTGGTTCATTACAGGGATTTGATTTATTTTTACTTGGAAATTTTTACACCAATCAGAGGTGTGTGTCCAAAAAGGGGTGGGCTTTAGACTTTACTCTGTTTTCTGATTGGCTGAATGTTCCTGTCTGTTTCAGTGGATGGTCCATTTCTCCAAATTACTGAACAGCCAAAACAGGTGAGGATACATTTAAGACACTTGATACCTTTTTATTTACATTTGAGTTTTCATGATTTAAGTTTTTTTTTCCTGTCTTCCCTGTTTGTTCAGCGGGGCTTCAGGTTCCGGTACGGCTGTGAGGGTCCATCACATGGAGGTCTGCCAGGGGCCTCCAGCGAGAAGAACAGGAAAACATACCCCACTGTCAAGGTTAGTTTAGGTTTAGTTTTGGTTTATTGGTTTATTTTAATAGGGACCATGTGCAAAACATTAATATAATAAAGGAAGAGATGCTTTACACCAGATTTCCATCTGCAGTCGCCGGGCAGGTTACAAACAGTTAAAATACATCCAAGTATCCGTTTACAATCAAACTATACATTCTCCCATTCTTTCATTTAAAAACATCACACTCCACATTTCCACATTTAAAATTCAATTAAAAGGTAAGACTAGAGCTGGACCAGGACTAGACCAGGACCAGGACTAGAGCAGCACTAGAACAGGACTAAACCAGGAAAACGTACCCCACTGTCAAGGTAAGATCAGGACTGGAGCAGGACTGGAGCAGGACTGGAGCAGGACTGGAGCAGGACTGGAGCAGGACTGGAGCAGGACTGGAGCAGGACTGGAGCAGGACTGGAGCAGGACTGGAGCAGGACTGGAGCAGGACTGGAGCAGGACTGGAGCAGGACTGGAGCAGGACTCCAAGACTAGACCAAGACTAGACCAAGACTAGACCAAGACTAGACCAAGACTAGACCAAGACTAGACCAAGACTAGACCAAGACTAGACCAAGACTAGACCAAGACTAGACCAAGACTAGACCAAGACTAGACCAAGACTAGACCAAGACTAGACCAAGACTAGACCAAGACTAGACCAGAATCAATCAAAAGAGTGAGTTATACAGCAGGGTATGGACTTTTGAAGTAACTCACTGCTTCACTCCTCGGTGCCATGACTGTAAATGGACATAGGTAGCCAGCTAGCCACCGTGTTCCAAATAGGAAGAGCATGAGCAATTCGGCTCCATGGAAAAAACGGTGCCCCTCTCTCTGTAACTGCTGCTGTCAGACTCATCATTTTGGTCTTAAAATGTTCATACTAATCCGCTCTATGTGGTCCTGGGATTTTTATTTCACTACTTTGTCCCTAAATTAAGATATGAACATTAAAAACAGACCAATGAGGCGCCTTCTTTCCCCAAGGTCATTCTTCCTAATGTTAGCAACAGGTTTGATTGACAGCCATGTTTCCTCGTTTCTAACCGCCCATCCCCTGCCAAACCAGCTGTGTGGGTGGGAAGGGGCAAGTACCTTCAACAACCTTGCTCCTGATTGGCTTTTTGGTTGCTGTGTTACACATGCTCACAATTCCAAATTTGCAACTCTGTTCCATATCAGCTCCAATAACTGCTAACCTTGATTGGCTTCATTTGGCTGGAGCCAAATGCTGTGGGTGACATCGTACTCCCTTAGTCCACTTCTAGTCTATGGTGTCATGCCACGCCACTTGTGCCCCTGCTGGCCACCGTGAAGAACTGCATGAACCATCCCCTGTCGTGTGTGTGTGTGTGTGTGTGTATGTGTGTGTGTGTGTGTGTGTGTGTGTGTGTGTGTGTGTGTGGTGTTTAGTCTGTTCTCTTCATCAACTTCTCCTCACGTGTTCAGACCAGGACCAGGGAAAACCCCAGATTCCTCTGTCTCATTTCACCTCACTTTAAAGACATTTATGTCACCTACCACTGGTCTGCTGAGGGTAAACCAGGACTAGACCAGGACAAAGAAAGGAATAAACCAGGACTACAAACTGGGTTAAACCAGGGTCTAAACCAGGACTAGAAGGGGCTAAGGAAGGAATAAACCAAAACTATAACAGCGCTAAACTAGGACTAAACTGGGACTATAACTGGGCTGAACTAGGGCCTAAATTGGGCCTAAATTGGGCCTAAATCGGGCCTAAATCGGGGTTAAATCAGGACTAAACCAGGACTAAACTAGGACTAGACTGGGACTATAACTGGGCTAAACCAGGACCAAACCAGGACCAAACCAGGACCAAACCAGGACCAAACCAGGACTACAGAGGCTGAACCAGGGCTAGACCACGGCTAAACCTGATCTTAATCACGCCAAAATCAGGACTAAACCCCTAAATACTCTACATCAGATGCACTGCACTCAATCAAAATGTGCGTTTGATCAAACTTAAAATATCATAAATGTTAGTTTTAAATAAGCTGTGGATTGGATAGCGTTGCGGTGCAGCGTTATGAGACAGTGACACGTCATGTTGATGCTGTCTTAAATATAGTCTATAGTGGTTTATTCCAGATGAGCCTGTTTACGTGTCTCTACTTCCTGGTTCAGTCTTTCCTTTGATTTACTGGACTTCCTGCTCTTTACTGTGAGTCTTTCCACATGTGGGATTTCCCCTCTCTCTTATTGTATGTGAACATACTAGGGCTAAACCAGATCCTAAACCAGATCCTAAACCAGATCCTAAACCAGATCCTAAACCAGATCCTAAACCAGATCCTAAACCAGATCCTAAACCAGATCCTAAACCAGATCCTAAACCAGATCCTAAACCAGATCCTAAACCAGATCCTAAACCAGATCCTAAACCAGATCCTAAACCAGATCCTAAACCAGATCCTAAACCAGATCCTAAACCAGATCCTAAACCAGATCCTAAACCAGATCCTAAACCAGATCCTAAACCAGATCCTAAACCAGATCCTAAACCAGATCCTAAGACAGATCCTAAACCAGATTCTAAACCAGGGTTAAACCAGGCCTAAACCAGATTCTAAACCAGGGTTAAATCAGGGCTAAACCAGATTCTAAACCAGGGTTAAATCAGGGCTAAACCAGATCCTAAACCAGATCCTAAACCAGAGTTAAACCAGAGTTAAACCATGACGAAACCAGGGCTAAACTAGAACTAAACCAGATCCTAAACCAGATCTAATCCAGGTGTAAATCCAGGATAAACCTGGTCACTTTAAAACCCAGTTTAAATTGTGACTGAATCAGTTAAAAATAAAAGAACTGTGATATAAAGAGGGACTAGTTCAGGAGTACAGTAGTGCTTTTGCAGTTTAAGATAAGTTTAACCCCAAGACCCTGTCCATTCAGAAGTTCTCTGCTAATGTCCACACATCAGGGCTGCAAGATTCATCCAAATCAAACTGAAATTGCAATCTGAATGGATGCAAATGGAAAATCGTGAAGTACCATATTTTTCTCCACAAACAACTAAATCTTCTGTCTTATTCCGCATAAAAACTGCTCACCTTGTAGTTTAGATCTGTACAAACATGTGATTCTTGGTGCAATATAATTTCAGTATTTTCGCCAATTCCTCTGGACGTGTTGAAAATGTGAACTTTGAACGGAATCATATTATTAAAACATACATCGCAAATCTAATCGCAATTCTGGGCAGAAAAATTGCAATTCAAAATTTTTCCAAAATTGTTCAACCTTAACGTCCAGTAACTGAAAGAGGAACCTGAAAACATGAGCTCTGTGACAATGTATAATGTCACATAGCATCTCCATGAAGTTCCATCTGCTCCATCAGTACTTTTAGCGCTCAAATCTCTTGAAATTTTTTGTAAATGTTATCTAGATCAGATAAAACCCTTTCCTTTGTTCCTGTCTGCCTGATTGTTTCAGTGAATAACTCAAAACCACTTCCTGTTCCTGGTTCTGACCTCGTCCAATCAGACGACTTGTTTGGGCAGTTCTTAGAAACATGGTGAGGTGCTTTTGATGGTTTCCTGTTTAGCGCCAAACAGCAGCTTCGCCCAAATGACTTCATCTGTTTTATAATGGCAGTACAGTGGAAGTACAGCATATCTGAGATTGTTTAAAATACATATGACAGTTTTTCATGTTTTTCTAATTATCACTTGGTTTGGGAGAGTACTAGTGCCAAATATTTGTTCTAGCTTTACATCAATTAAGTTGAGTTTGTGGAAAAAAATTGAAAAGTACAAAAATACAGATGTAGTGCTAAGAAGTAAAGCAAGGAATATTAAGATTAAAAATGTATTTAAAAAAATAAAGGTGTTGTCATTTAATTATATTAGTCTGATTATAATTTATACACATTTTGGCATTACATTATGGTTGCTAGGTAACGGTTATGGAATTGCTTCTACATATGTCATATCTGCAGCCCGTATCTAACCAGGAAGTAAACTTCAAACATCAGCTGACTTCCACATTAGAAAATTGCAATGCTCAATAGGAGCTGACGCTGTCGAAAAACATCATCACAATAAAAAACGTGTAGCTGTTGGCCCCTCCTATGGATAGCTGCACATCATGCTAGCGACTAGCGTATTTTTTTTTGTACCAAAATGACTATGCAACACTGCTGAATCCTATGAGTATCATTAGGTAAGAAAATTAAACTGGGGAACAAAGTAAGTATGTCACAACTTGGAGAGGGTAAATGGTGAGGGGACATAGCTATAACATGGTTAAATGCTCTAAAAGTCCATTTTGCTGAATAGGTCTGATTTAAAGGCACTAACTTTTTACTGTCTTAAAAAGTTAGTTATTCCTCACTTACATTATGCATTATGAGTATTCTAATTATTCATCACAATGAGTTTATAAGCGCTTTTCACAACTCTGAGACAAGAGCAGAGTTTTGCCAGCTAACGACAACTAACATGTTAATGTGCACTTCCTGATTATCAGCCAATAAAATGCTTTATAATTAGATGCAGACAATACACAGTGGACTTATTTTGACCTCAAGAGCTTGTACAATATATCTGTACTGGGGCACTGCCCAAATACCTAGGGAAAAATTGGGTACAGGGCCTTTAAATAGTCCAGGTACTAACTACTTAGTTTAATATTAGAGATAACTTATTCAGGATTACTCAGACAGGTTTATGGTGCCCAGGATTTAAAGCCCCAGTATGTAACTTTTTTTCCAAAAAATAGATTAATATAAAAGCATGTTTTTTTTCATTATGGATGTGTTTATTGCACTGAAAAGCATCCTTAGGGTCCTTACTGTCTGTACAAACCTGACTCTTATTTGGCCTGGAGGAGGGCTTCTTCCTGCTTGTTTCCATGGAAATATTGTTCCTTTGGCTATAATATTCCAGAGCATGTTCAGAAGTATGGTTTTAACTTTCTGTTTGCATGTAATCATACAGTTGACTTTCCACCTCCAGAAAGTTGCCAAGGATTTAAATATCAATTACATTTTTACTAGTTCAGAATCTAGCCATGGAGACAAGCGGGTGTCATGCCTTCTGACAGAAAAGTTACATAGTGTACCTTTTAAAATACACTTTGAAGACCTGAAACCGGGAGTGAACGGGGAGTGAACGGGGAGTGAACGGGGAGTGAACGGGGAGTGAACGGGGAGTGAACGGGGAGCGAACGGGGCGCGAACGGGGAGTGAACGGGGAGTGAGAACGGGGAGGAACGGGGAGTGAACGGGGAGTGAACGGGGAGTGAGTTTAATTCAACATTTCATATTGGAGAGTAGATGTGTGATAATAAAAAATGTTTACACTATGAATTCACTTGTAAATCTGATTAGTTCCTCCATCTTGTGTCCTCAGATCTGTAACTACCAGGGCCCAGCGCGT
Source organism: Periophthalmodon schlosseri (assembly GCA_000787095.1). Lineage (NCBI taxonomy): Eukaryota > Metazoa > Chordata > Actinopteri > Gobiiformes > Gobiidae > Periophthalmodon > Periophthalmodon schlosseri. The sequence continues at coordinate 22,963 of KN471099.1, forward strand.
GTGGTGGTACAGCTGGTCACAGCCCTTACCCACAATCCTCAGCTGCACGCGCACAGCCTTGTTGGCAAGCAGTGTGACAAGGGCATTTGCATCGCTGACCTGCAGCCCAAAGACTCTACTATCAGGTACTGCAAAAGTACTGCCATATATTGTATAATACTACTGACCTGCAGCCTAAAGACTGTACCTTCAGGTCCTGCAAATGTACTACAATATTAACTGTATATAATACTACTGACCTGCAGCCTGAAGACTCTACTATCCAGTACAAATTACTGCAAAGGTACTGTACTGTACTGGACTGCAGTCCTTCAGTCTTGTAGTCGATTAATCAGTGGAGTCTCAGTTGACCAAAAGTGTATTAGTCAACTGATCATTTTATTTAGATGATAAAGATTAAGAATATAAAGCTTTATATGTACAAGAGCAGACAGAAGAAGGCTTAGAGTGAGCTAGCTGAAGTTTTGTCAGTGAATCATGAATTTAATCTGCCTTTTCACATACAAATACAGTTTCTTAGTACTTTTCTGTTTCAATAATTTTTCCATCAGCTCCTTTGCAGTTTGAGTCAGATACGGTCTGATACTGAAAAGTTATAAGAGCTTTAGCTACGCCCTATTTTTGGCTGACTAATCTGTTGGCAGGACATGCCCACCCGGTTATAAAACTACTGACCTGCAGCCTAAAGACTCTACTATCAGGGAAGAAACATTTATAATACTATAGACCTGCAGTATCAGGTAAAATACTCCAAAAGAACTTCATATATGGTTTATAACAGATTCTCAGCCGATAAACTCTACCATCAGGTGCACTATTGCTGAAATACAATACAAATAGTAGTTAAAATACTTGAGTTACTTCAGGCTTTAAGATCAGGTTCTGAAAAGACAACATTTTTCAACTACTATGTTCTTTAAATAGCCAAGATTAAACTGTTGCTAAACTGATGGTTTCAGGTAAGATCCAGGTACAGTTCTCTGGGGTGTGAGATGCTTAAACTCACATTTTCATTGTAGTTTTCCAAACCTGGGCATCCTCCATGTGACCAAGAAGAATGTGGCCAAGACTCTGGAGGAGCGCATGGTGGAGGCCTTCAGGATGGGTTACAACTGTGGAGTCCACATCCACCCAGAGATCGACGCCATGCAGGGGGAGGTCAGGACACCCCGAGAGCTCACAGGTCAGAAGGGATTCGAACCCACAACCTCCTACTGAGACACAGGACAACTACTCTGCCACAGTAACACAGAGAAGACATGTACACTCCACTCAGAGAGATCAGGAGTCTAACCCACAACCTCCTGGTGAGAGGGAGGAGACAGAATAACCACTCTGCCATTATTGTACTTTCAGACCAGCAGCGCAGCCTGATCTCCTCTGTGGCCAGTCTCCAGTCCAAAGAGATGGATCTGAGTGTGGTTCGCCTCATGTTCACTGCCTTCTTACCCGACAGTGATGGAGGCTTTTCCCGCAGGCTGGAACCAGTGGTGTCTGAGCCCATCTACGACAGCAGTGAGTCCAAACGTCCACATGTACAGGTCAAACCATAGACCAATCAGGTGCTTTTTTTCCCTGAGGTCATTCCCACTAGCGTTAGCAACAGGTTTGATTGACAGCTACAGTGGGGTGGGCGGGAAGGGGCGAGACCTTCAACAGCCTTGCTCCGGGTTGGGTCTTTGGTTGCGATGAAGCGTGCACTCGGAATTCCAAATATGGAACTCGGCTTAGAATCAGATGCTATAACTAGTGCTAGCCTCGATGAGCTTCATTTGACTGAAGCCAAACACTGTGGGTGAAGTCACACTTCTTTATACAGTCTATGGGTGTAGCGTCTCTCACTGTCCACACATATGTAGAGGTGAAACGTCTCTAATATGTCCTCTCTTTCTCAGAGGCTCCGAATGCTTCAAACCTGAAGATCGTGCGTATGGACAGGACAGCAGGATGTGTGACTGGGGGAGAGGAGGTCTACCTGCTCTGTGACAAAGTACAGAAAGGTAAAATAGTACAATTATTACTAATTACTACTAGCCCCTGTTTACCCTAAGTAAAGTGTCCGTGTTTATACCAACAGTTCAGTTGGCTGAATTATAATGGACGTTAAAAAATGTTTGAATTATCAAAGCTTATTAAATCACATTTTAACCTCCATAAATTATCCTCTTCCCAGTTTGTCTCTTAGAGCAAAACACTTCAGTCACTTCCCTTGTAGAGGAAGACAAAACTTGTATGTAGTGAAAGGAGACATTATATTAGTTTATGTGAACACAGAGGTTGTGCCTCTATGTATCTGAAATGTTAGATTGTGTGGGGCAGAGGATTTACTGTTTATCTGAAATAAATATATTTGTGTGTGTGTATTCTAGATGATATCCAAGTGCGCTTCTATGAGGAGGACAACTCTGGTGTAACCTGGGAGGCTCTGGGGGACTTCTCACCCACTGATGTACACAGACAGGTACTGCTACTGCTACTACTACTACTTGAGGTGTTAAGGGACTGTATGTAGCCTGCACTCTTACAGTTTTAAAAAATGTACTACAAGCACAACTGAACCTGTATTTCCAATACCTTAACCTGCATATAGCAGAGACATACAAGTTTTTCCTCATTCTCAGTATATGGACAGGCCATGCCAGAACTCACGCTTCATAGCAAGGAGGTTCTAGATTCAATTCCTAGGTCGCCTGGACCTTTCTGAGTCTGATCAGAGTTTACATGTTCCTGTGTCTGGGTGGGTTTCCTCTGAGCACTCTGGATTCCCCCATCAACTCAAAACGTGCACCTCCATTTAAGATAGTCCTGACCAGGACTAGCAACAAGATCATGGAAACTGGTCCACGAGCACTGCGCTGTGGTGCTCACTGCTCCCAAGTATATGCCCCAGTGACATTGAAGGATGGGTCAAATGCAGAGGACAAATTTCCCTACGGGAACAATAAAGTGTACCTTAACTTAACCTTAACCTCAACCTTAATTCACTCACTAGTAATGAATATTGATTGGCTGCATTTGTTTTCTTTGTGCAGTTTGCCATAGTGTTCAAAACCCCAAAGTACCGTGACCTGAACCTGCAGAAGCCCACGTCTGTGTTTGTCCAACTCAAGAGGAAGTCCGACAACGAGACCAGCGAGCCCAAGCCCTTCACCTACCACCCACAGATCATAGGTACAAATAGGACACGCTCACGCATCACAGGACACGCCCATGCATCACAGAACACGCCCACACATCACAGGACACACCCACATGGCAAGCTCTTCACCTACCACCCACAGATCATAGGAACAAATTGGACACGCCCACACATCACAGGACACGCCCAACACCCACACATCACAGGACACGCCCACACATCACAGGACACGCCCACACATCACAGGACACGCCCAACACCCACACATCACAGGACACGTCCACACATCACAGGACACGCCCACATGGCAAGCTCTTCACCTACCACCCACAGATCATAGGAACAAATAGGACACGTCCACACATCACAGGACGCGCCCACACATCACAGGACGCGCCCACACATCACAGGACACGCCCAACCATCACAGGACACGCCCAACAG
>KN471099.1:26574-39987 GCA_000787095.1 Periophthalmodon schlosseri
CCACACATCACAGGACACGCCCACACATCACAGGACACGCCCAACACCCACACATCACAGGACACGCCCAACACCCACACATCACAGGACACGCCCAACACCCACACATCACAGGACACGCCCAACACCCACACATCACAGGACACGCCCAACACCCACACATCACAGGACACGCCCAACACCCACACATCACAGGACACGCCCAACACCCACACATCACAGGACACGCCCAACACCCACACATCACAGGACACGCCCACACATCACAGGACACTCCCACATAGCAAGCCCTTCATCTACCACCCACAGATTATAGGTAGATATGGGCCACACCCCCACACACCGCACATCATACAGAGCAGTATTGGGTTTATTACAAACTGGTTTAAGCCTTTGTCTCTGTTTTATTATAATAACACAGGCTGTGCGCTACTTGTCTGTGCAGATAAGGAGGAAGTGCAGAGGAAGAGGCAGAAGACGTTACCAAACTTCCAGGACTTCAGTGGGCCTCACGGTGGAGCTGCAGGAGGGGGCCTCTACAGAGGAGGAGGGCCTGGAGGAGGAGGGGGAGGAGGTGGGTTTTTGATCTGTGATTTTTATAAAAACAATTACTGTTTTGCTGTTTTGTTGCTCTGAGCTGCTAAACTAGGAGTAATTTCGTGGCTTTAGATCATTTCTTTATAGGTAGAAACTACTAGAGCCAGACCTCATGTTCTTTGCTGTGGACATTGCATTTGCTTTTCCAAATTGCAGTCATTTTTGCAATTTTGTTTTAAATTTGCAAATTTTTTTCACTTTTTTTTTTTAAAGTAAGATTTGCGAGCATCAAAGATCCTAAAGACCGATCATATGTTGTAGAAAACCTGTTGCATTGTTGTAAAAAGTCTGTAGCATTTCAGAGCTAGCGGGCTAGCGTAGCTATCCCCAAGCAGAGTCGCCACGGATACAAAACAAGCTGCTCTAATCACACACTTTTGAAATGCACATATTAAGTTGAAAATGTAAGATAAATTTTTTTTTAAAGTTTACAAACTTCTCAGTGTGTCAGCCAGTCAGCCACAAGAGTAGCCAACCACGACTATGGCATCTGTGGAATGATTTTTTTTTTCTTTGCAATTTTATAATTGTACCAACTCAATTTGTGATTCTGACTCGATTGCAATATATTGTACAGCCTTAATATATTCAGAAGGTATTATATTTTGTAAACTAATCGCTCAGTCCTCCTGATCCTGATCTGCCTCTTCTCTACAGGGTACTACCAGAACTTCCCATCCTTTAACTATGGTTCTTCTGGAGCTGGAGGAGGCTTTTCTGGAGGGTACTCAGCCGGCCTGGGCTCTGGAGCAGGGGCCAAACATGGTGAGAGCCACTGGGGATTAGTATAACTAAAGTGGCTCTACACGATTTTTGTTCCCATGTATTTGAAATGAGTCTCACCAAGGTACAGATATGTTATATAAGTAGCTCTCTCAAAATAAGTCAGCTGTGTACTATCTATCTACTATATATGCATGTAAGTATACAGCATTCACTGAGCCCTTGATTCATAACAGGCGATTCATTTAAAACCCATCACTGTACACTAAAAAGTAGGTTGGCCATCGCTGTCTGTCAGAAGAGGACAATGCTGTATAAAATGTATTTATAAGGGACTACTTGATAGACTGCCTGAATATCTCACCTGCTTGTTAATCGCTGATACAGGAACATTTAATACAAGATCACATGATTGTACTGGTCTAAGGACTACCCGCACCAGAGCTGGGGATGGGACAAGGGGCTTTTGGTTGTTCTGCTTCATAAAAATTTTATATATTTTAAGGACAAGCAAAATTTGATACTTTGGTGCCACAAACACAATTCAATAATCTGGTAACAAGCTTTTATTCACACACCTGCTCCTGTTTTGAATGTTTTAAATGGACTTACTGTATATACTTATTTGTTTTGTTAGTTTTTTGTTTGTATTTTTTCTGTATTTTGAACAGGGCACCCATGAAAAGGAGAGTCTGAGTGCTCTCATTGGGCTCTCCCTGTATAAATAAAGATAAATAAATAATAAATCTTATTGTCCAAGAATCAGAAGTGTGAATTAGCATACTAGTTGTTAGCTTTACTGTGATAGAAAACTCCGCACTGGTCTCTGAGAGTTGTGAAAAGCGCTTATGAATTCATAATGGTGAATAATTCGGATGCTCTGAATGCATAAGAGGGTGCGTAAATGAGGGATAACTTTGGACCACTGCAGACTGTTTAAATGAACTCGTCGGACCAGACCATCTACCACATGTAGACCATAGACAAACATCCAAGTATTTGTAGGCTACATTAAAATCATACTATTTTATTGGGAGTTCGGATTTAGTCTTCACCTTCTTTTTCTTTGTTTAGTTATTTAGTCCACGGAAAGATCTGTATTTTTAATCATAACTGATTTTTGTTTGTAAAATATTGACAAAAAGCTAGGTAGTAATGTTTTACCTCAGAAGTGAACAGTGTGTTAACCTGAACCAGGCTGGACTAAACCAATCCGAAGTGAACTGGGACCAAAATAAGTATGTAGACCAGGATTGAACTTTGATGTAATGTATGATTCTTTTCAAAGTGTGCTGCCTTCACCATATGATGTAATGTTTTTGTTTTCATTAATTTTTAGCCTCTAGAAGTTCTGCAGAAGATGACGATGATCCAGATGATGACTCCTCCTCAGGGGCTGTTCTGAAAGACACAGCCCAGAAACAACACTCCAGACTTGGGCAGAGCGAGGAGGGCGCTGAGGGTCCTCTTGAGAATCATACAGGTAATACCCAGACCTGGTTTAGTCCAGAGTACATGTGGGCAATACTGTTAACAGTACTCTTACACTGTACAATATATTACTCTAGTAACAGTACTCTTACTTGAGTAAAGGTTTTGGCTCCTCTTTCCACTGTGAATAAGTCTACAAGTAACAAAAGCTTTATGTTGACAATATGAAATTTTTCAGTTATGATTTACTTAAATTTTTGTGTCAATCCTTTGAAAATGAGATTTTGTTCTTCCATTTCCACAAACTTCAAACGTTGTAATAGTTACTTTTACAACTACTCTTAGCTGAATAGCACTTTTCACTCTTGCTCTTGGTTTTGTTATATTTCAAACCATTTCAGTTTCAGATGATCCAGTGGTAGATGCAGCTCATCGCCAGGTGGAGGCGCTATTCCAGTTCTCTGTCTCAGGAAACCCAGCCTTTCTCCTTATCCCACAGCGCCACCTGCTGTCGGCTCAGGATGAGGACGGGGACACGTGAGTTTACTCCATTTAAAGTGGGACCAAACACCTAAACTCTGCCCACAACCACAAATAGAGCTGCTAAACGGGCAGTACCTGGAGGACTAAAAAGGAGAGTGAGGGAGGAGGAGGGGCGGGGTCTGGAGTACTAAAGGGGAGGGAGGTGGGTCTGGAGGACTAAAGGGGAGAGTGTGGGGGAGGAGGGGTGGGTCTGGAGGACTAAAGGGGGGAGAGAGAGGGGATGTCTGAAGGACTAAAGGAGGGCAGGGTCTGGAGGTATAAGGAACAGTGTGATTGGCCTAACAGGTATCCACACTTCAAACTCTGCCCCTACACCCAGGTTTTTGTAATCAGAAACACCTAGCTGTAATCAGGGCAGTCCTGTGTGATGTCATGTAGTACCTGAAATTGCAGTGACCACTGGAGGCAGCACAAACTCTGCAAATTTACCTAGTTTGCACTAAAGTTGGCAAACAGGACTTGGAACAGTAGACAATGCTATAACACAATATAAAGTTTAGTGTTTAGTTCCACTTTAACGTTGATTTTATAGATGTGGCTAATTTTATTTAGTAAAGAGTAATTATTTTGTGTTTTATAGAGGTCTGCACTTGGCCATTCTGCACAGCCAACCGGAGGCATTACAGAGTCTGACCCAGGTCCTGTCAGTTTTCTCCACTGAGGAAATGCTCAGTATGAGGAACTATCTTTACCAGGTAAACCAGGACTAAAGCAGTCTAAATCTCTAAACTTCAGGTTCACAAATGGTGAATCTTCTCATTATTAGTTTGGGATTGGCTCCACAAACTTGTCATATTAATCTTATGTCTTAAAGTCCTTTCAACTGACAACCCTCACGTCTTTGGGGTTGAATAATGGCACCACTTTATGAAGCTGTCAAGAAAGTTGTCAAGAAATCATTTGACTTTTGTTCAGTTTTTGTTTCATGTGGATTGGCCCAGTAATTACAGAGATATTAACCATAAACCAGGTCAGCAAATCTGAAATCTGACGGTTACACAGCAAAATCCACCTGAGAATTCTGACCTGACCTCCAGCTCAGGTTAAACTATAAACTATATCTGATTGTGTGTCTATATCCTAGACTCCTTTGCACCTGGCTGTCCTGACGCAGCAGAAGGAGGCTGTAGACACTCTCCTACTGGCTGGAGCTGACCCTGCCCTCACGGATCGCCATGGTAACACGGTGCTTCACCTGGCGACATCGCAGGAAGTAGGAGACATGACCTCACACCTGCTGCAGAGGCCGGAGGTCAGGGCGCTCATGGGGGTCGCAAATACAGCAGGTATTAACTGTTATCAACACTACTACTACTACTACTACTACTACTACTACTACTACTACTACTACTACTACTACTACTACTACTACTACTACTACTACTACTACTAGTTCTTCTATACACGGCCCTGCCCTAGTGGCAGTGAGACTTTAGTTTTCAGGTAAAGAGCTGTTTCCTCTGGTAAAAGTGGTAAATTGTGCCATCCCCTGTAGGATTCTGAATCATGCCTGCCTTGGTTTCCTTCTGTATATTAGTCTCGTACAATCTGGCCCTGCATATAGTTTACATTTTGACAACAATTATACCTTTTTGTATAAAAATACTGAATTGCTTACTAAAGTGGGACTAAACACCTGAACTCTGCCACATTAAAACACTGTACACACAGTTTAGCATTTACTGTTTAGTTCCACATTAAATGTAAATTTTGATTCAAGTTAAAAGACCTGGCTATTGTCTGTTCATCTGTGTTTGCCCCAGAGGTGGGACCAAGTCGTTCTTTTGCAAGTCTCAAGTCAAAGTAAAGTCTTAAGTCACAGACTGACTGCTTTGAGCTTCAAGTCATTTCAAGTCTTAGTACCAGTACCTTAGTTCCAGTTTATATGCTTTTTAAGATAAATTCTACGACTTAAAATTTCACTGTAACAAATATGGATGTAACAATATCCAAATCTCACAGAACCATATTTATTGCAATATTTTGGAGACAAGAGAACTGTAGATGTGCTACTTTTTCTTTTTAATACACATTGACAAGATCTTAGTGTGGATCATTCCTGTCATAATCCAAAGAATTAAGATTAAAAAGTGCTTAATAACACTTATTTCATCATGTAGTCTGCACTGAAATGGAGCAAAGGATCATGGTCTACGTAGTTCCTTCTGATTTTTAGCTGCTGCTATAGCAAAACAATGCATTCAAAGCTAGATTATGTAACTTTCTGGAGGTGGCATGTCACCTGCATGATTCCTTGGTAATAGAAAGTTAAAACCATATTTAGGAACATTGTCCATGGACATAGACACATTTTATGCCCTCCTGTGGAAGATTATAACAATAGGAAGGAAGGAACAATATCTCCATGGAAACAAGCAGGAGGAGGCTCTCCTGCAGGCCAAGGAAGAGTCAGGTTTGTGGAGATGCAAGCCTGCACAGAGTAAGGACTCTTTCTACTTTTTTTTTTTTTTTTTGCAAACATAACTAAATTAAAAAAAGAAAAAATATGTATTTATTGGCTATTTTTTAAGGGCCAGATTTATCAATCCAGGTGCAAACTAAAAAAATAGCATGTCCACTTTGTGGGTGTATTGCATGTGATTTTGGAAACCGCAAAACTGCTCTGACGCCCCCTCTGTCTCCTCCTGTACAGTGTGACTATATATATCGGTTGGACGATATATTGGGCCAATATTTGGACTTTTTAGCGTATCGACTATCGACCATAAATCTCTAGCACAGGCCGATATTTAGTTTTGGTCGACTTGTTGCCTAGAGGATACACACAAAGCTTTGTATTAGCACTTTAATACTAAGAGATAACTGCGCTAAATGTGATACACAGCTCTATTAAAGGTTTGTGGTAAAAAAGGGCTGTTGATTAGTTTGTAGTAAATTTAAATTACATAATTTCAGGAAAATAATTTAAATCGGCTCTTTCTATGGGCCCAAAAATATTGGCAGAGCTTATCGGCCATCGGTTGGTTTCGTATTCTAAACAGTCAGTATCAGCCATGAAAGAACACATATTGAGTTATCTCTGAACATCATCTGCGTTTTCTCTGCCTCCGATTTTGCACGTTGTGAAAACACTGGCCCGTTTTGCATGTTCTTTATTCATTAGGTCCATGAGCTGAATTTGCTCTAGTCCTTTCAGAGACACAAACCGGAACTGCACCTGATTTTTGCCTGACTTTAGCAAAATCTGGCCCAATGAGGGTCGAAACAACTCTGACTCACAATCCTGTCCCCCACTCCAAATAAGGACATATATGAACATATATATGCTTATTGCTTATTATTAGTGCTTCACAAACCAGGGACTAAAGCTGGACTTAAAGCTGGACTTAAAGCTGGACTTAAAGCTGGACTTAAACCAGGACTTAAACCAGGACTTAAACCAGGACTTAAACCAGGATTTAAACCAGGACTTAAACCAGGACTTAAACCAGGACTAACACTACTGACACATTCCCCTGTGGCTTTGTACCCGGCAGGCCTGTGCCCGCTCCATGTGGCCGTCCTTTCTAACTGCCTCTCCTCCCTCCGGAGCCTGCTACAGAGCGGAGCCGACGTGGAGCTCCAGGAGAGGACCAGCGGAAGGACACCCCTGCACCTGGCAACCGAGACGGACAACGTCTCATTGGCCGGGTGTCTACTCCTGGAGGTACCACAAGCCATACCCTAACCAGGAGTGAATATATGGTACAGAGGAGGGACAGTGAGTATATGGTACAGAGGAGGGACAGTGAGTATATGGTACAGAGGAGGGAGAGTAAGTATGATGCAGAGGAGGGACGGTGAATATATGGTGCAGAGGATGATGATGCAGAGGATTGACAGGTCTTGTTTTACAGGGGAACGCTAACGTGGACTGTTGTACGTTTGATGGTTCGACTCCCCTGCACATCGCGGCAGGGCGGGGCTCAGCCAAACTCACGGCTCTGCTCATGGCGGCAGGTGAGTGCAGTACCACCCGTCACCACCAGGCTCTGCTCGGACCCCGTCCTCACCTGTTCAAGTCCTGTATTACACAAAATTGACTCTTTTGAGCTTTTAGTCATGTTATGTTTTTACCTCATCAAAAACATACCTGGAGCTGTGTTTTGTTTCATTCACAGATGTCTGATTAAGCTTTTATTATTATCTCCAAAGCTCAAAATGCTCTGTTCCACCTTGTTATGTCAACAAGTGGTAGTTTTAAAGTTAACAGCTATTTTTAGCCTCAATCAAGCTGCTTTACTCTGCAGTACAATTCAGTGTTCTTTTTTTAATCGTTTTACCTTTTGTTCAGTTGCGATTACCACAGAAAGTCTCCAGTCTCTGCTGGTGCACCGAGAAGTGAAGAAGTTTCAACAAGGCTAAAATAATAGCTGTAGCTTCAAAGTTTGGCCAAATTATTCAAATGATTCTAGTGAAGGTGTATGAAGTTCAAAAACACAGTGGACCACATGACATCACAAGGTGGAATAGAGTGTTTTCTGTTTAAGAGAAGAACCAGCCTAAATATGCAGGGTTTATGTGTTAAACATGTGTGAATGAAACAAAACACAACTCTAGGTCTGTTTGTGATGAGGACAACACAACAACAACATTATAACATAGATCAGAAAATAGTCTAATATGTGCCCTTTTACTATTAAAGGGGCACTATGTAACTTTTCTGGTGAAGGGTTGTCTCCATGGAGATGTTATTGCTTTGCCAGAAATGTTCCAAAGTATGGCATCAAACTAATCAATCGCCATGTAGACAAGCATGTGATGCCATCAGAAGTTACAAGTCAGATCTGTGGAGAGGCAAGCCTTCTTTTCAAGGGGATTTTGAGCAATTCAAAAACTGCAACTAAATGAATGCAGTGGATAAAGTGTTTACCACTGTAGTGCAACTTTAAATACTGATTGCAAATAGCGGCAAGCAGCAAATGAATTGATGTGTATTTGAAAACAAAAATCTTGCATTTTACTGCAATTTCTACTACTACTACTACTACTACTACTACTACTACTACTATCACTATCACTATCACTATCACTAGCTGAGTGTATGTACTTTGTATTGTGTGTATGCAGGAGCCGACCCCCTCCGAGAGAACCTGGAGCCCCTGTACATGTGTGAGGAAGAGGAGGAGGACGAAGGCTACGTCCCTGGAACCACCCCTCTCAACATGGCTGCCAACGCTCAGGTGAGACAGGATACACCATCTGCCATTTTATTAAGACAGATCCTGAAATTAAAAAGAGCGGATATTGTCTTTACTTTTGTATTTGTTCAAAAGTGAGAGTCTTTCTCTGGTTTAGATTTATGATATTTCTTTAAAATAACTTTGAATGGATTTCTTTCAGGTTTTAGAGCTTCTCAATGGAAAAGAGTACGAACCAAAACCACCTCAGAACCCCCTCAGCACTCCTCAAGGTTAGTCCTGGTTTAGTCCCGCGTTACCCCTGGTTTAGCCCTGCTTCAGTCCTGGTTCAGTCCTGGTTCAGTCCTGCTTCAGTCCTGGTTCAGTCCTGGTTCAGTCCTGCTTCAGTCCTGGTTCAGTCCTGGTTCAGTCCTGCTTCAGTCCTGGTTCAGTCCTGGTTCAGTCCTGCTTCAGTCCTGGTTCAGTCCTGGTTCAGTCCTGCTTCAGTCCTGGTTCAGTCCTGGTTCAGTCCTGCTTCAGTCCTGGTTCAGTCCTGGTTCAGTCCTGCTTCAGTCCTGGTTCAGTCCTGGTTCAGTCCTGCTTCAGTCCTGGTTCAGTCCTGGTTCAGTCCTGCTTCAGTCCTGGTTCAGTCCTGGTTCAGTCCTGCTTCAGTCCTGGTTCAGTCCTGGTTCAGTCCTGCTTCAGTCCTGGTTCAGTCCTGGTTCAGTCCTGCTTCAGTCCTGGTTCAGTCCTGGTTCAGTCCTGGTTTAGTCCTGGTTTAGTCCTGCTTCAGTCCTGCTTTAGTCCTGCTTTAGTCCTGCTTTAGTCTTAGGATTAAAGCAGGACTAAGGCAGAACTAAGGCAAGACTAAACTGATTTCCTCCTTGTCCACAGGGGACTTGTGCAGCCTGGATCTCTCCCTGAAACAGGAAGTGTGCCGTGCTCTGGACACTGAGGGATTGTGGGAAACGTTGTCCCACAGTTTGGGTTTGGGGATTTTAAACAACGCCTTCAGGCTCAGCCCCTGCCCAGCTAAATCTCTCCTGGACAGCTACGAGGTACTACAGTATATACAGTACTTTTTATGATTTTTTTTTTGAGCTGTCTACCATGTTCTAACGCTGTTCCCTCATCAAAAACGTGTCTGAAGAGGTTTTAGATCATCCATGCATGTTTAGCCTCATGTCCACTGGTTCACTTTGGAGTGGTACGAGCCGCCAGCATATAATCGATGGATCGAGTATAATTCAGATGTTTAGAATTTACAATTTATTTATTAAATTAATATTAGTTATGTTTGGGTGACGTCAGTGTCTCACGGAGCAGAGACCCGGAGCCGTGCCCGGAGCATGGAAACATAACTATGGGGGGACCCACAACAGACCCGCCCCAAGGTGGCTCCAACCAAACCATGCCAGTGGAAAAGAGGCTTATGAGTTATATAGTAATCTCTCCTGGGCCCTATTCGAACCCTCCTTACGGTTAGTTGTAAGATTCTGTCCAATGCTCCGCCCACAAGCCTACGCCACCCATGCTCCCACACGACAACTCTTCATAAATATACAAAAACATGATACAAAACAAGACACTACAACTTCACAAACCTGATTCCCACACGAAACTCTTCATAAATATACAAAAACATGATACAAAACAAGACACTACAACTTCACAAACCTGATGCGATGTGCAGTAGTTTCATTAGTGGGATGCAGCTGATCATGTTGTGATAGCGCTCTGAAGGGGGAGTGACTTAGCAAAGGGAGGGGAGACTCAGAGCATCAAAAACGATACTCAAACTTACTAAACTTTTTAATATGTGGTTTTAGGTGAATATATAATTTTCAAAACTACAAAAGGTAACATATTGATCGAAATTTGTTATGTGTTTGCAGTTAATAGAAGTGTAATACCCCCTTTTTAAATGAAGTCTAATGACAGTTTTCCCTTCGTGTATGTAATACTTGGTGTTGGTACCTGGTGTCTGCAGGTCTCGGGAGGCACAGTGAAGGAGCTGATGGCCGCTCTGAAATCTGTGGGAGACTGCACTGCTCTGAATGTCCTGCAGGGGGCACAGCAGCTGACCCCCACCACAGACACACCTGTAGACTCCTCAGGTACTGCTACTGTGTTATGGGTCTTGGTTTAGCCCTGGATTAGCCCTACTTTAGTTCCGATCTATCCCTAGGTTCAGTCCTTCTTTAGTCCTGGGTTAATACTGGTCTTTTCCTGATTCTAGTCAGTCTAGATCAGTCCAGGTCAAATCCTGCTTCAGTCTTGGTTTAGTCCTGGTTCAGTCTAGGTTCAGTTCTGATTTGCATCTGGTTCAGTTTTGGATAGCTCTGGTTTAATGCTTGATTTGCTTTGCTTTTCTCCTGGTCTAGCCCTGGCTTAGTCCTGGTTTAGTCCTTTTTCAGTCCGTGTTCAGTCTTGGTTCGGTCCTGGTTTAGGCCAGGTTTATCCCTGCTTTAGCCTTTCTTTACTCCTGGTTCAGTCCTGGTCTAGTCCTGGTTCAATCCTGGTTTATCCCTGCTTTAGTCCTGGTTTAGTCCTGGTCTAGTCCTGGTTCAGTCCTGGTCTAGTCCTGGTTTAGTCCTGGTCTAGCCTTCGTTCAGTCCTGGTTTGTCCCTGGTTTGTCCCTGGTTTGTCCCTGCTTTAGTCCTAGTTTAACCCTCATTCACCCCTTGTTGTTGTTGCAGAGCCGCTCCCGGGCCTGCTCCAGGACTTGAAGCTGGACGTGCGTGTGGACAGTGGACTCTGTGACAGCGGAGTGGAGCTGTCTGTCGCCTGATTGGTCCAAAGCTCTCCCCGGTCAGACTATTCACCAACTAACCAAAGAGCGAATGGGACATCCAGCCAATCAGAGGGCAGAAGAGGCGTCCAGTGCCCGCCCACCTCTGATTCCTGATGTGAATTCTACATTTGTCCTAAACTTCTCACAAAATGTATTTATTGACTGAGGCTAATCAGGTAAGGGGCAACTAACCAGGTGCTGTCTGTCTCCATGGAGATGTTGTTGCTTTGCCAGGAATATTCCACAGTATGGCATACAACTTATTTACCTTGCAGGTGTTGTAACTACTAAATATACATAGAAAATAAACATGCATTCTTACTGTGGGAATGCCTTTCCATAGATCTGAACTGTAACTTGGCCTGGTGGTGACTTCACCTTGTCGCCCAGGAGATATGCAAGTGTAGTTCCGTAGTGAACCAAAAACTTGAAAGTGTGGCAAACGCATGGATTAATAATGCATGAAATTGTGAAATGTGTTTGAGCATCTGGAAAATGACTCTATACTGTCATACTGTGGTTGTGTCCCTGAGCAAGGCACTTTACCCTCTTATCCAGTAATGAACCTGGTTGTGACAGGGAGGGCATCTCGTTTAAAATGGTCAGAGGTGGGTAGCGTAGCCAAAAGTTGTACTCAAGAAAGAGTAAAAAAGTATTTGTAAAAAGTATTACTCAAGTAAGAGTAACTATAACATCTGATTTTATCATTTGAAGTGAATGTAATTTGAAGAAAAAAACATTAAATACTGCACAAAATCTGGTATTTTCGAACAGACACAAAAATGAGACCAGCTAAATCATATCTGAAGGAGCGGCATTCGAATAACTTCATATTGTCGACATAAAACGTTTGTCACTTGTAGACTTACTCACAGTGGGAAAAGGAACCACAACTTTTATTCAAGAGTACTATTACACTGTACATTATATTACTCAAGTAAGAGTACTCTTACTTCAATAAAAGTAGGAGTAAAAGTATGCTGCTAGAAAAGTACTCAGAAAAGTAAGTTTTTTAAAAAGTAAATGTAACCGAGTACTACCCACCTCTGAAAATCGTCCTTAATTGCTCCATCGCTGATTAGCCATCAAAGTTTCAAATTCATAAACTAATGGGGTTTGGGGACAAATATTGTTGTTATGGTACAGAAATAAGAAAATCAGTTTGGTAATTCAAAATACCTAAAATCCCTGGACATCATGAATGCATCACGGAGAACAGATGACCAATCAGAGCGCAGCGTCACCTGGACCGGACTGAATGTGTTTGAATGGGACACTTATTATTGATATTTGAATGTTTGTTTTGTGTTTTAGCAGCAAATGTTAAAATCCAAAGAAAAGAGTGTTTTTTCTGAATGAGCAGGTACTGAGCAGGGCAGAGGACTGATCTGGTACTGAAGATCCATTTGGACAAACTTGGGAGAAAAGTATTTTAATGTATTGAATGTAATGTAATCTCTGGTCTTGATTTTGAAATGATGTAGAGTTTTATCTGTGATCAGGTCAAGGTGAACCAGGCCAATAAGGACTAAAGTAAAACAAGATACAAGGACAAAACCAGGTCTAAACTAGGCTATCTTTTATTGTCTAAATACCATTGGATACAAAATTCTGTGTGAGGTAAATATAGAAAATGGTGCTAAGTGTGGTCATGTCACTGCAATAAAAGTGCAAGGCATTCTGGGAGATGATGTTCTCTATCAGAACTGTACAGACTTTGGCTTTTCATGGTTTGATATTTTTTAATAAAGTTTTTTAAATAAATGGTTTGTTTTTTTTTACAAAAATATATATACTGCACTATATTATTTATATATATAAATATATAGCTACAGACTGAAGGTGTTTCTGACAGTCATCTAATGACTCCAGTGGTAAAAGAAGTACTCCATTTTGTTACTGTCGATTTAATGTTCGGGCACATCAACTCCGCAGAACTTTAGTGAGGATGTTACCATGAACATGCTAAAAGTAACCCCAAAGAAGTACTTTGTACTCCATTATATATGAGCAGGTATCTTTACTTCCCAGTCCTGTTCAAAAAGTGAAGTAAAAGGTAAAAAGTATCCACTTTAAAATGTACTTAAAGTGGAACAAAACACTAGCTAAACTGTGTATATGGTGTTTGAATACCATTATCTACTGTTACTAGGCATTTTTAGCAACTTTAGTGCAAATTAGGCAAATGTGCAGCTTTCTGGTCAA
>KN471100.1:0-16597 GCA_000787095.1 Periophthalmodon schlosseri
TTGTGTAGCTATTTTGATTTTTGAAGTTGTACTATGTAACTATTTGGCTGTAGGGTCCAGTAGCTGCTTGTCTCCACGGAGATATT
Organism: Periophthalmodon schlosseri; assembly: GCA_000787095.1. Taxonomy (NCBI): domain Eukaryota; kingdom Metazoa; phylum Chordata; class Actinopteri; order Gobiiformes; family Gobiidae; genus Periophthalmodon; species Periophthalmodon schlosseri. The sequence continues at coordinate 87 of KN471100.1, forward strand.
ATTGCATGGCCTACAATGTTTCACAGTATGGAATTACACTTATCCGTCTCCATGGAAACAAGCAGGTGATGTCTCCAGGCCACGTTACAGGTTATATCTGTGGAGAGGCAATCCCGCACACAGTAAGAATGTATGTTTTTCAAGGTTTTCTTCTTCTTCTGAACCCTGCTCTGAACCACATGCTTTTAGACCTTTCCATTAAAAAGACACAAGTTGATCAGTGACAATTAGAAATAACTGAATCTCGGTCTCAATTCAAATGTGTTTATTTAGCACATCCCTGGCTTAGTGCACTGCTTTTCAACTTGAGATGACATGGCTCAACTGGTTTAGTCATTATATAACTGGAAGGTTGATGGTTCAGTCCCAGCTTCAACCGGTTCTTCATTCAGCAAAGAGGCTTCAGATTGAGAGTCATCATTTTACTTTTTTATGTATTAAATTGAATTGAAATGAGACTACTTCATTTCTAAAATCGTCACTTTTTTTTTTCTAGTTCTTACGTTTATAGCTTGAATAAGATACCAATATCGATTAACCTGACCAATATGTGGGGAGCGAATGTACCATGCAGTTCCATTCTGACATTTCTTTGTCACCTGGTTTAAAACTAGTATAAATTAACACCTGTTTTAGACCTGTGTTTTGATGTCCAACAATCCAACCGAGATCTTTATTTGATTTGTATTATTAAAACCCTTGCCCTACAAAAATAGCAAATCAATTAATATTAGTATTTCATTCTCTCTTTGGTCCCAACCTGCCTCTGGAGAGTTGACAAAGCGCCCCAATCTCATCACAACTGATTAAACTTGAAAACAGACTATTTCGCAAAGTTCCTTAGAGACTGACTTTGGCTGAAAATGTCCACTTCCCCTCTCCTGTGGAACTAGCAGTACTTTTATGGAAGCACTGGACACAAATCATAATAATTGTCTGGTGTTTTGTAGTTCAAGAGCTCTGAAAGGACCTCTGGGGTTCCTCTTGGCTCTGTATTTGGACTTTTTAAAATGTATTTAGTGACACACACTTTGGTGCAATTATGGGGTTGTTCAGAGAAGTGATTCTACTATGATGTGCTGTTGTGGAGCTCTTTGTGATAGAAATGTCTGTACTGTAATGTCATGTACTACTACTACTTCTGCTACTACTACAACTTCTAGAAAAAGCTGTGCCTCACAGTTGACTTCAGCATGCTGTTTTCCAGAGAATCCTGCCTCACATACCTGTGTAACTACTACTACTACTACTACTACTACTACTAACCTTCTACTGCTTTGGCTGTTGCCATTACTAATAAACTACCTATTTCAGTACCACTACTACTGACAACTTGCCTAATACTACTTGTGTTTGGAACTCTTTGTGATAGAAATGTCCATTTACTACTACTACTACTACTACTGCTACTACTACTCTGCTTATGATGTTACTACTACTGGATTCAGTAGAGTAACAGCTCAAGGTGGTCCTTGTTGTGACAAATTTGTAACTCGACTAGACAAATGGGAAATCCACCTGATATATTTTTTCTTTTTTCCCCAACAATTGATATGTGTGTTGATAAAGCCTTTAGCAGAGGCCTCCCTGTCCTCCTCATAGATTATCTGTTTACCGCAGTGGTAGGATGCATCTGTCTACTTGTTTGGCAGCTGGACAGATGCACCGAAGCTGGAGTTTGTACCCTGGGCGTTGTTTGCGAGGCGATTTGATCACACTTCTCCGTCACAAAGCTAGATTGATGCGTGTGCGATGAATTGGCTTCTTAGTAAGATGAAGTGTTGCATCAAACAGGGATTATTCGTCATAGGTAGAGCAATTACTATGGCTGGCTTGGGCTCTGCGTCTCCATTTCTGTTTGTCTATAAGTCGATGGGCCTCTCACTGCCTGTTCTGACTCACGCGTAATGCCTGTCTACTCACACTGCTCCAACGACACAGCCACACCCCGCATTGATTTTACAACAGAGAATGCACTGATTGCACTGTAATTACTCAAATTACTTAAGTTAGCTCTTAAAGGGACAGTACCTACCTCTTTTTTTTCTTTTTTAATTGATTTTCATTAAATACAGTTACATTTCTTTTTACCCCAGTACAGATATTTTGGGGGAAAAAAATGCTGTGTGCTGTTTGAATCTAATTATAAAGCGTTTTGTTTTTTTTTTCTTTGTTTTTCATGTACCAAGAAGTAAGGTTGGTGCTCTGTTAGCATGCTAGTTATTATTAGCAATGCCGCGATAGCAAACTGGAAAAGGAGGAAATCGCTTATAAACTCTTTTAAGATGCTAGGAATGTGTTAGAAAAATAAGGAACAAGGTTGGACTGCGGCAAACTGTTTTTAAGCCGGTAAAAATCCATACAGTGCCTTTAATGTAATCAAAATGTTTTATATAACTTACATATGTGGCAATTTACCATCTACGCACAATATATAGTGGTCCATACCCTGGTTACTATTGTTTTTCCCATTTAAAAGATATCATTTTTGGTTTTATATCGTTAACCGCTGTGGCAACCACCCAAATTTTCCATCATTCAGAAACCAGCAGATACCATGGGCTTCCTTGTGTCCCACTTGTATCAGAGCATGTAAACCTTTGCTCCCTTAGCCCATAGGTAATAAATGAAGCGGCGTCAGCGGTTTCTTGGCGTAGTGTAGGTGCAAAAGATGTCATACTTCTCCCTTGTCTTCCCTGGATGATATCAGGTTTCTCTTTATTTTATGCTTTGACGTCTTCTGCACTGTGTAGCGTCCCACTGGGAGATAATTAAGTATGAAACATAGAAGGGAGCTGCGTTACACACACCCAAAGCCAAAATACCACAAACTACCACACTGCCATACTCATGTATAAACCACTTATTTATTTAACAAAGACATTTTTAGACATAAGGATCGTTATATAGTTAAAGAGTTACTGCTGTACTTTGGTAGTAGTTATTATTTAGAGCTACAACTATATGACCTTCGGCTAAATTTATACTACGGTTGTATTTGAGTACACATTGATATATCACATTGGCATATACTTGGCCATAATGGTAAAAAGATTGGGGTTTACATATAAATGGTCCTAAAGATGGCGCCAACTGCTGCGAATGATGTGAATTTTTAATTGTTATAAAAGAATAATATTTAGCCAATAGTTTATACTTTATTAGTAGGGCTGTAATTCATGTTCTGTTTTGCTGCTGCTACTACTACTACTTCTGCTATTACTACTGTTACTACTACTTCTACTTCTACTACTTCTACTACTTTGTGGAACTTTTATGGAGTTTGTCTGCTCTCCCCATTTACATTTTAAAACTCTTTTTACTATTTGTTTTACTACTTATTTAAAATTGAAACACTCCCCTAAAAACAATATGCCGTGTATTGTCATAGCAACTTTGTGTACGGCAACTTCTGTGATTTCTATCCTCTGTAGCCTGTTACGCCACCTCACCTTTAAGCGGCATTGTCTCTCTCTTAAAGACCCTCGTCGTTAATCAGGAAGTGCATGGTAACGTCCAATCAGACACAATCACGACTGGAGTGTTCTGTCTGCATATTTCTCCTCACAAGCACCATTACATCACCCAATAAACCTGTATGGATGAAAAACACGCTCCAATGGGGATGAATACGTTTGGCTGATTACCGTATAGTTTCTGTTGAAATGCACCCCAAAAATAAAGGCCCTTCGTCATTATGTTGTCTCTTTGGATACGGAATATTGGTGTTGTCACGATACAAAAAAATTCGAACTCAGTTTTGATTTAGTTTCGATACGAGTTTTAGCATCGATTAGCGTCTGGCTTTCGATACTTTTGACAACCCCAGAGCACATAGCCTTGAAGTACATGCAAGGATAATAATAATGCTATAGAGTTTCAAGGGAAATATGCAAAATAAGAACGCATAGGATTTGTTTACCAAGCCCCTCTCAGTGGGAAAGTAACTCAGGATCAATTGTTTCCATATGTCAGTAGTCTACTAATAACACAGTGGCTAGAAATAAACCATGTTATTTCTGTACATTGCAGTTTTGCCTTGACAAACCTATTCACTTTATTTCAATGGGTCTTAGCATTATTATTGTCACTATTATTGAATGAATAGCTTGAAAATAGTAATACTACATTTTATCTCACTAATTCAGATGTTTAAATTACTAGCACAGCATTTTGCCATTATGTCCTTGAGCAAGACACATCACCTATCTTGATTGCATGATTATATATAATAGTTGTATGCGACTGAGAAAAAGATGAAATTATTTATTTATTTATTTTTTCAGGCTGGACTTTCAGTGAACTACCAGGAAATTTCAACCTTTTTCTGATATCTTTTTTTCACATTTACAAATGCACTTCTACCAAGCATGGTAAAAACACATCACCCAGTCTCTTTTCGATTGCATCTTTTAAAAAAAAGTCGGTATTATTTGTGGTTTCTCCGTGTGGTTGGAGCAGTGGGCCCTGACTGCAGAGAGGGCAAAGAGAGAGGCTAAAACGAGCGCTCCTCAAACCTGCATGAGGCGGATTGGATGTAATCAGGAGCACAGCTGCACGGACATTTGTGCACAATGAAAACACAGCCTAGCCATTCTGCCTCATCCCTCCTTCCTCCCTCTCTCACCTCTCCTTTCTCTTTGTCACTCCTCCCTTCTCTCTGTCACCCCTTCCACCTCTCTCTCACCCCACCACTCTGTGAATGGAGCCATTCTGCCTCACCCTTCCTTTCTCTCTCTCCCACCTCTCCTTTCTCTCTCTCCCACCTCTCCTTTCTCTCTCTCCCACCTCTCCTTTCGCTCTCTCTCACCTCTCCTTTTGCTCTCTCTCACCCCTCCTTTCTCTCTCTCATCCTTCCATTCGGAGTCACCCCTCCTTTCTCTTCTTCACCCCTCCTTTAGCTCCTCACCCTTCCTTTCTCCTTTCTTCTTTCTATCTCTTTTCTATCTCTCACACCGCCTTTCTTTCTCTTACCCCTCCATTCTGACTTACCCTTCCTCTCTCTCACCCCGCCTTTCTCTGTCTCTCTCACCCTCCTTTATATCTCACCCCTCCTCTCTCCCCTAACCCATCTTTTCTCTCTCACACCCCTCCTTTCTCTCCCTCACCCCCTCTCTCCCCCTAACCCTTTCCTCTTCCTCTCTCTCAGCCTTCCTTTCTCTCCCTCACTGGAGACATGAGCATTTGAGAATCCAACAGCAGCGATAGGCCATCTGCTGCCTTGTGGGCTGTACACAGGATTATCAAAAACTACAGGTGCACTTAAAGAAGGATTTGGTTGTAGTTTTGGTTCAATCGAAAAAGAAAATTGAATTCTGTCAACTGGACCAGCTTTTAAGAGTCAGTACATTTCACCACCTGTCCAAGTAGCTTCTTCAGTTCTGACAGGGTTCTGTTTTCCTGGATCCAGAATACACACTTCTACAATACTTTACAAAGATGTGAGTGTGAGTTCAGAAGGGCGTGACTGACAGGTGGATTAACCAATCAGGGACATGCATAGTTATCTGATAATTACTGAGATAATTGAACTACCCCAAGGTGTTAACTGTCACCTGAATCATATTTAATTTTTTATTTTTTTATTGTTCATGCCCTTAATGGGCCATCTATCTCCTATTAGCATAGCTCCTTGTGGTTTAATTGAAAAAAGGGGATTTTAATAGTGTTTATAGTGTTTATATTGCTTCTCTTGGCCTATAGCACTTAAATCCATGTGAACACGGAGACATTTTGGTGTTTTTTTTGTTTTGTTTTTTATGTGTTTCACCACTCATTCAAGGAGCTTCTTCAGATCTGGCAGGGTAAGGAGTTGATTGTTGAAGTTGATTGTTTACATCAAAATTTGAGTTTTAGTTTACACAGACCACACATTGCACAACAGCAGTACTTCACTCTGAGTGGGGTTCATTCATCTTATGTTTTTCTTTAAAAGCATAATACATTTAATATTTTTTATGAATTATTTCACTGGATTAGACTTTGTTATAATCTCCATGTGTTACTTCTTTGACTAAAATAAGTAAAATAAGTAAGTAAAATAGCATGTATTTAGTGTAAAATCAAATAAACGTATTACTGAAATTAGTAATTGTCAAAGATACTAAATGTATTCCTAAACTTTTAATTAATGAGAATTGTATTGCATTAATTGTATGTTATAAATAAATGAATGACGTGACAGATCTGTAAGTTTTAAACCCGGAAATGTGACTTCCCGAGTGCTTAGTCTATTATTCCCTCCTGTCTGTGTGTGATTGTCTGTGATTTGTTTTGGAGCGGCTGCCGTATTCTCGGTCGGATGTGCTCGGATTTTTCACTTTAACTGAGCGAGTTGGAATGAATTTGAAAAGCTCATTTGACCAAATACTTTCTGCTAATGGATTTTGTTCAGAATTAATCTTGGTAGAAGTGACAGGCGTAGTCGACAACGCGCGGTAATTATGGAGAAAAATGCACTTTGTACCACTGCAGTGCATTCAGGCTTCTGTTTGTTTAAAATGCTCAGTGCAAAATATGGTTTTACTGTTCCATTCAGCTGTGTGGTAAAATGCCGCTGTAAACACATCAATCTGAGGAAGTGACAACATCTACAAGAATTACCAAAAAAAAAAAAAAATGATAACATGAAATATTTTATTTTGGTAAATTAAAAAGTTTAGAAAAAAATTTGGTTAAACCTTGAAAATTAGAAAACCTAATATTTTTAAATCATTCTCTTTTAAATGAAATTGAACTTTTACAATTTATTTTATTTATTTATTTATTTTTATGCAGCTATAGCAGCAGATATAGCATATTGTATAAATGCACATGGATTTGTATGGATTTTAATTAATATTATTTGTGTTATTGTTATGTCATAGTTTAATCTTTATTTCATTTCTACCTTGAGTATGAAAACACAATGTAATTTAATACAGCAGCCGTATCTCCTTTATTGATTAATTGCAATTTTTTTCTGTCACTACAGCTACAATCACTGCTAACCTGGCCTTAACACTAACCTAGCATGTGTCACAACATGACAAACTACCCAGCATGCTTTGCGGTTCTCGGTGCTAGTGTACTTAATGGCTTAATGATGGCTCCCTCGCACCTGTAAATGTAAATGAGTGAAGTAGTGTCAGCGATCACATCGGTCCTTGTCATAACACTGCATTCGTTAGTACGAGCAGTCATAACATACTGCTATACATCACTGCTGTGGAGGCCCCAGAGTGAACCAAGAGCTGGATACAGGCCAGTTACAAGCGTTCCACGTTGATAGGCGATACCAGCGATTTTTGTTCAGCTCTGACACTAAGTAATACTATGACAAATATTGCGATGAAGATCCAATGACTTAAAATGCTCTGAAGCTCCTCCTATTATAAAGAATTTTACTTTGGCGTCATTGCTTCACCCCAGCTTGAACTGATATAAAACTGAAAATATAAACAATGTGTCATTCAAAATTTGTCCCCAGTACAAATATACTTTATAAGCAGCTATTGAAGTCAAATAATTCTGTTGTACTGTCTACATCTAATTATAAAGTGTTTTATTGTCAGAGGACCGGTGCGCGTTAGCATGCTAGTTGTTGTTCGTATTACAGCAAAACTCCGCTCTGGCCTCTTAAATTTGTGAAAAGTTCAACTCATCATGGTGAATAATTAGGATACTCGGAATGCATAAGGTGGAGGAATAACTTTGGGCCACTGCAAACCACTGAAGACAGTAAAAATTGGGTACAGCGCTTTTAAGATGTACTTCTTTATACCAGGCAGCTCCATGTATGAAATAAATTGTGCTGTATGCAGCTGCCTGGTAATCTTCTAGCTTATACATAGAGACTGTTGTTGAGAATGTGTGTGTTTGTGGTCCCTCTTCCTCCGACCAACCAAACACACAAGTGCAGCTAAACTATTGTACAGAAATTGCACATAGTGATTGCATATACTTGTGCGAATAGCTTTCTGTGCACCCTATTGTTAAGTAAAAGCGCACAAAAACACTTGTATGAATAAAATGAGATTCGCATATCTACAATGGAAACAATCACGGATGTATTTACAGTAGGACATGGTTTTCGATGTGCTTTTCCTGCCTTGCTTGGCCTTATATTGGTGCATTCACAGGCCCCTGGTTATGGCTAGTTTCTTGCTCATCACTGTTTGTAGTGTATGTGCAGTGTGAGGCTTCATGCATTTAGAAGCAGCTCTGCAGATCTGAGTCTGCCTCTCTCCCTCACAATGTGTCTATTAATGGCTGTCATATTGTCCCATTTTCGAGATGGAAAGTGAAGAGGTAAAGGCGCACTCTGTAAATTTTCTGGCGGACGGCTCGCTGTGTGCTTGTATCCAGGGAGATGTCGTTGCTTTGCCCAGAATGTTCCACAGTATAGCATTAAACATCTCTATCTATCTCTCTATGGAAACAAGCAGGCGATGTCACCAGGCCAAGTTTTTTCAAGTAAAACTGAATAAATGTAAGGTGGCTAAGTTTAATGCCAAACAAAACAAACAAAGCATTCCAGGCAAAGCAGTAACATCTCCATGGAGACAAGCGGGTGGCACACTGTCCACCAGAAAGGTTACACAGTGCACCTTTAAACTGTGTACTATGTTGTCTAATGGGAGGCCTAGACAGTGACGCTAAAGAAGATGGAATGGAGTGGCTGAGGTGGCTGATAGTCCTTTTTCTGAGAGAATGAATCTATAATTTCATGTTTTTTTATTTATTTACACATAATTGTTGAATTTGTAAACTATATTGCCCCTGTTCTCTGGATTTGATGCATCCTTCAACTTGTTCAACTTCAAATACAAGGCTTAATATTATCACTAGTCAACATGGATATTTCGTTACAAATATTCAGTCCCTGCTACCACATAACATATTTGGATCACCATGTTTCACTTTCGTTTTTTTGTCGCTCTGAGCCCCCTCCCTTTGCTCTCCCCATCTAAGTCACTCCCCTTTCAAAGCGCTATCACATTCCAATCAGGGTGCATCCCGCTAATGAATCTACCGCACATTGCACCAGGTTTGTGAAGTTGTAGTGACCATTTTGTATCACGCTACTGTATATTTATAGAGGACTGCAGTGTGGGAGCAGGGGTGATATAGACTTGTGGGCTGAGCATTGAGAATCTTACAGCTAAGGAACCGTTTAAACCGTAAGGAGGGTTCAAAAAGGACCCCAGAGAGATCGCTAAATTACTCAAACATCTACACATCTAAAACCTCTTCATCTTTTTGATCAGGGAACAACATTATAACATGGTTGAAAGTTCCAAAAGTCGATTTTAGCATAATTCCCCCTCTTTAATGGCAGTGTAATCCTTCAGTCGTCCAGAGAGGTTCTATAGCAAAAGATGGCATTGGTTCACTGCTTGCTTGACTTCAACTAACTGTAGTGCCTTTTGCAATTATGTTTTTACTCAAAATAATTTGGTCTTATGAAACCACATATGCTCTTTTTTTTTTTTTCCTTTCACATTTCCATCCCCTATTTTAGTTACAATCCTGAACTATCCAGACACCATTTTGAAAAGCTGTTTTATGTGAAAGCATGTGGCTCTAAGTGTTGTCGGTATTACGCTTTGGCTTCAGGCATAGATCCTTTTCATCCGCGTGTTTATTTACCAACGCACTGGAATGGATTTGAACTCTGTTAACTTTAGCATGTCCACATTTGCATCGCTAATACCAGTGTAAGGACGCTCCGTTAGCTTGTCAATAAACAGAGGTGGAATTGGATTTTTAAGAAATCATTTAGTCTGTGGTTTTTTGCAGAATTTTAATGTTGTTTTTCTGCGCTGTTGCAAATAAATTTTTTATGGGGATTTTAGCCCTCATTGGATGCAGAAAACAACTTCAGATTTCGTTTGAAGTATGTGCATTTTTTTAATTTACTCATAGAATATTAAAATGTGTGAATGTCATATCAAGAAGCTAATGATGATAATGCATACAACTAACATATATAGTGCTCATTTGGGGTAATTTATGGTCAGGAGTACCTAGCTGGAGGATTAGTACACACTCCCCGCGTACACTGGCGTATGGATGTGCGTGTGAATGGATGAATGGTTCCGTTTACCATTTACATTTGAAATTTAGCTCATTTATTTGTAAGAAACTGTATGGGTTTAACTGACCAAATTTCACCACAGATTAGATCAGATCAGCTCTTCTCCAGATCTCGAGTATTACCATTTTTATTGCTTATTTTCTAACACAAAACCCAGGCAGCACGAAGAGAACATTCACACTTATCATAACCGCGTGTTGTATTGACCTATTATTGACAGCCCATGCAGGAAATACGTCTCCTGCCTCCATTCTCAGTGTAGACCATAATGATTCCAACTCCTCTTATTAGACTCACCTGCACATGCGATCGATATGTGTGCTCTTTCTCAAACTGCCTTGTAAATCACTAACTTGACCAAGGAATGACTCCACAAAAAAAAAAAAAAAAATCAGCGCTTGGTATTTATAGTATGCTAATTTCTTGTCAAATAAAGACGTGTAATTGTATGCAAAGGCTTAAGGCACTGTTTTTTCACCATAGTTCATCTATAGGACAAAAATAGCGTTGACGTGGGAGGAGATATTAAAGAGGACATATTGTGGTGATGTGCCTGCTATGTAGTTATAATCTATGAGCTCTCCATCACGGTAAAGCTAATAACACCTAGCATGCTAACGATACATTTCCCGGTCCGCGTTCAAGAAAAGGCCTTAAAATTAGAGATTGACCGATATGGGTTTTTTCATAGCCGATGCCGAATCCAAAGAAAACGATGGCGATAAACTCTACCGATATTTTGGGGTTGATATTTGGATTATTTTCCCTTAATTATGTAATTAAAATTTACTACAAACTCCCCCCAAGCACATTTTTTACCACAAACCTATAAGAGATCTGTGTAGTCACATGTTGTGCAGATATCTCTTCGTATTAAAGTATTAAAATAAAGGTGTATGTGTATTTCTTAGGCAGCAAATTGACCAAAACAAAATATTGGCCTATGCTGAAGATTTAAGGCCGATAACCAATACACTAAAAAGTCCAAATATCGGCCTGATATCGGTCTACCTCTACTTCTATTTAGATGCAAACAGCACACAGCTGACTTATTTTGACCTGCTTATACAGGTCTGCTATTTTTTTACTGTGGCAAGACAAAGGAAAGACAATGAAAAAAATGGTATACAGGTGGTTTAAGGGACCATTGTTTCACCACTGGTTCATCTATAGGACAAAAATAGTATTGATGTCAGGGTAATCTTAAACACATTTTCCACTTCTCAGTAATTACCGAGCGATCGCTCCAATACCCTCTCCAGACGCCATCAAGTGGTTAATTAAAAACATTGTGGCTATTGCACTGTATCCAAATAGAGAAATAGTGCCTTTTTATGAACAAGAGATTTCTTTGACTGGAAGATTTTGAAAGCGGGGGAAGTTTGGCTGCTACGCTAACAACCGGGGACTGAGAGCCAGGGCCGAGCATCAAAAAGCGTTTATACACACTTCTCTTAAGGAGTCTTCCAAGGATTTTTACTCAGGGCTACAGAAGGACTTTGGTTTTGATTAGGCACTCAATGTGTATAGTCGCGGTAGTGTCCCAAACCATAGGACCAATGTAAAAAAAAAAATCCGCTACTATTAATAGAAACAATGAAATCTGCAGTGTTAAGGGAATGGCGACTGAAAATTGCCCCTTAGTGAAAGAGTGAGATTTGAATGAGACCTTGAACAGTTACTGCAAGAGTAGACTCCAAGAATTCTAATTGATAGGGCTAATGTGACGCTAGGCTAACTATTTTAAAGGTCCTATTTTACACAGAATTGACTCTTGTGAACTCAAAGCCATGTTAGAATCTTATTACCTCATAAAAACGTACCTGGAGTTGCGTTTTGTTTCATTCACACATGTTTAACACACAAATCCTGCATATTTAGGCTGATTTATTCTCTCAAATGGAAAACACTCTGTTCCACCTTGTGATGTCATGTTGTGGTAGCTTTCAAGTTAACAGCTACTTTTTACATTTTGTTTAGTAGAGATGTGCAATTCGAGGGCTGAAATCAATGATTCTAGTGAAAGTGTATGGAGTTGTAAGTTTGAGTTTCCATTTGAGAGAATAAATCAGCCTAAATATGCAGGATTTGTGTGTTAAACATGTGTGAATGAAACAAAACACAACTCCAGGTCTGTTTGTGAGGAAACAACATTATAACTTAGATCAGAAAATAGCATAATGTGGGCCCTTTAAGCCCAAAAATTGCCCAAGGTCTTGAGGTCAAAATGAGTCCTCTGCGTACTGTCTGCATCAAAGTTTAAAGCATATCAGAAAGTGTGTGATTAGCATGGTAGTTGTTGTTAGCTTTACCGTGATGGCAAAACTCCACTCTGGCCTCAAGTTGTGAAACATGCTTATAAAATAGATTGCTGGGAATGATTAGGATGCAAGCAGTGTATATTTGCAGTGTATATTTCTTTACACCGCTTTGTGCCCACTGCTGCAACCATGCAACAAATAGCTGATTATAGATTATTTAGCTAACTTTAAACTGCATTATTTTAAGTTACAAAACCATATTTAAATTCGCCCAAAAGCCCAATATAGCCTAACACATAAAATACTAGGATCCTTCACTGGAATAAGCAGCAGATGAATGTTTACTGCTTTTTGGTAGCCAATTATTGTGCACAAGAAACAGCCATATTGTATTTGACTCTGCCTCAGTGACAAGCTTTCAAACAGAGCCAGTATTGTTCAGACATATGGAAATCCTCCACTGTCTTATGGCTTCAATATGTTGTGAATAAATAGTTGATTATTGCTACTACTGGGATTTTGATTGCAAATTTTAGGCTACGTAGCTCATCTAGATTTGGAGTGATTAGTGCCGACTGTATTTTGGACATGCAGAAAGCAAAAGTGAAATTATAGGGCATTTCTTCGTGCCGTGTGAATTATCTGTGTTGTCAATAGTCATTTGCCTCTTCATTAAAAAGATTATAAAAATGTATGTGGTTTAACTTGTAATGTGAGCATCGGATTGTTTCGTCTGCTTCACTGTTAGAGGGGGAAGCTATGGAGAGGCTGAGGTGGCTTATGGTTTTGCTGTTGCAGTGAAAATGAAGCCAAAGGGAGGGAATTTGTATGAATTACTGTTGACTTGAGTGTACTGCAGTATGACTTTAAAAATGTATATCTCCACGGAGACAAGCAGATGTCAGCTCAGTTGAGAGGCGAGCTCACTAACAATAAGAATCCATGTTTTTCAAGGTATTTTTCTTTACCTGTAAAAAACTGGAATTCAAATGCGAGATACTGAATTTTAATACCATGGTGTGCAACATTCTCACGGGCAAAGCGTGTCCCGCCGCAAAAGTTACATAGTTCATCTCATACATATTACATTGTTAATACTGGTCGTGATGCCTTCTCGTCACCACGGTAACATACATACATTATCATTGGCCCCAGATGGACCTCTTCTCACCTCCTCCTCATAATTCCCGTCTGATTAGTCTGGCTTCTTCACTGATGACACACTATTGCACCTTTGTACCGCGTCCTTAGCCGACCCTCTCCTTCACGCCGGACTTACCCGGGTTTGGAGGGGCCGAACTGGGGCACGGCGCAGACCGGACCGGGGCTACAGGTGGTTCAGATAACACATATGGTGCGTGACAGGATTGTGCGGCGCATTCACTGTCACCGGGAGACCAGAGCGCTTACATGTTGGTTGGAACAGCTCGAGGCAGGCTTTGTCACTGGAGGGGCTGATGAATGCTGTCCCTGCTCTCACAGGGAAGAACTGTCACATACAGAAAACAGACAGGACTAGAGGAGGGAATGACAATGCAAAAATGGGAATATATATAAATTTTGAATATCTTTGACTTGATTTTAGCAGTTTGGATTTGACGTGATTTATTTATTTAAAGGAGCGCTATGTAACCTTTCTCTGGAGGGTTCGTCACCTGCGTGTGTCCGTGGAGATGCTATTGCCTCCCCTGAAATGTTCCACAGTATGACATTAAACTTATCTGTCTTCATGCAGACAAGCTAGTGGGACCTCCAGACCGAAAATGCTTTTTTACAATATTTTTGAGCAAGAATACCGCTCCATAATTGAGTCAGTTTAATCCCTCCTTCAAAATTGCCCAGATGACTGCCTCTGAAACTTTTTCCACCACCCTCTACTTTAACAAATGCAAGACACGTTTAATACTATACTGTGGAACATTCCAGGCAATAGCATCTCGCTGGAGACAAGCTATGTCAGTTTTAGCTGTTATTTTTGGCAGTACAAATGACTAACCTCTGTTGTTGTGTCCTTGGGCAAGACACCCTTCCTACCTGTGAACGGTAGTTTGATGGTATGTCAGCCAGCTCCAGGGAAGCTTTGGCCATATTTAGCTCAGTGTGTAAAGTTTGATACTGTGTTCATTCTATTGTCATTCTTCATGCAACACAACTGATCATGAACTACAAACTAAAATGTACCTAGGACACTGTGTGCTGTGTGTTTGTGTCAAACAACTAAACCAACAATAAAGATGCACCATTGTTTGGAGAAAACAGAATCCCTCTCCCCCTCTCACTCACCCTCTCTCCCCCTCTCCCTTCTCTCCCTCTCTCCCCTCTCTCTTCCGCTCTCCCTTCTCTCTCCTCCTTTCCCTTCTCTCCCCCTCTCTCTCCCCCTCTCTCTCTCCCTCTCCCTTCCCCACCTCTCTCTCCCTTCTCACCCCCTCTCTCCCTTCCCCACCTCTCTCTCCCTCTCCCTGGGACCTCATATTGGGGAGACTTGTGTTTTGATGGAACTGCAGCCCCCTGCCATGTTCCTGTCACATCCCAAAGTCGGCTCGTCACCCTCGGGTGGGACACACATGCACGGAGCTGGTCAGGGCTGGCACAAATCCAACAGGGGTACGGATTTGTTTGTTACACTTAAAGGCTTTGGGGCATTTGTTGTTTTGGGGAAATTTCCATTTAGTTTTTATATTGTTATTTTTCTTGTATCAGACTCAAGACAAAAGGTTAGTTAAAGGTGCACTGTGTGACTTTTTCTGGTAGGGGGTTTGCCTCCTGCTTGTCTCCATGGAGATAATAATGCGCCGCTTAGAATGTTCAACTGTACGGCTTTAATTGTATATATGTACGTATTTATTCAGTTGCAGGTCTTTTCATTCTTACTGTGAGCTGCTCGTCTCCTTGGAGAGAGGTTTAATGCCATTGTGTGGAACGTTCAAATAACCATGGAGACGAGCAGTTGGCAGAGCCTTCATGTGAAAAGTTACATATTGCACATTTACGCTGTGTAGTTCTGAATTCTCGTATGAATTCTTCTTGTACTCAAATCGGGTTAGAATGAGATGGGCAACATACTTGACATAATTATGAAATGTAATTGATCCAGCGAGTGATTTTATATAGACGTGAAAAATAAAATTAGAATAAAATTAACATAATATTACTAAAGTTTAAAGATGCACTATGTCACTTTTCTGGTGGTATATCCGCGACCTGCTGGTCTCCATGGAGCTGTTATTGCTTAGCTAGGAGTGTTTCTCAATATAGCATTAAACTTGGCTATCCACTGACACAAGCAGGTGAGACTACCGGGCCAAGTTACAGGTCGGATCTTTGGAGAGGCGAGTCCGCGCACAGTAAGAACAGAACATGTTTCAAGGCATTGTTCAGCAACAAAAATCACTTGCAGCTAGATACGTTTGATGTCATATTGTGGAATTTTCCAAACAAAGTAGTAATATATCCATGGAAACAAGCAGATTGCAGACGCTCCACCAGAAAAGTTACATAGTGCACCTTTAACCATATTACATGTTGTTTGGTCACCCATTTCTGACATAGTCTATAGCGCTAGTAGCATTGAGCGTTGGGTCAAATGCAGAAATTTCATGAATTGGATCAAACATTTTACCTATCTTGGGGGGTGTAACTGAGTAAATGTAACTGAGTACCCCAGTTAGATTTACTCAGTTACATTTACTTGACTAACTTTCTAAAGATTTTGTATTTCTCCTTCAGATATGATTTTGTTTTTGGCATTTCCGTGTCTGTCCTTTGAAAATACCAGGTGTTCGGTCCTGACAGTTACTACTACTAGTACTTTTTCCGAATACTTTTTACTCTTGAGTGATGTCTTTGTCTTGTGAACCTGACGCAGCATCATTGCATCGTTGTGTCGTATTTACGGCTCGCTGAGGTGCGTAAAGGTCCTGTAGAGATTTACTTTCGCGGCGACGGCTCACAGATGCAGACTTGTTAATGAGCCCGGACTCGCAACCCAGAAATCCATCCAGAGCGCGTTCATTCAGCTCATTCTGCTCATTCTGTTAGCCTCGAAGCACCGCATAAGTGGAACAATTACTAACCCGACAAAACAGCATATGGGGGGAGAGACGGAGGGATGGAGGGGAGGGGGAGGATAGATGGAGAGACAGAAAGGGGAGTGTTGGATTATCGAGGGAAAG
>KN471102.1:12952-27211 GCA_000787095.1 Periophthalmodon schlosseri
TGGGCATGTACGCGTGCATCGACTCTCCATCGAAAGTCCCCTGCTCTTCAGTATAAAGAGGAGGCAGCATGGAGGAGCAAACACACAGACTCACCTGGACCCGAGCAGCGATCACAGGTGAGACGGACACATCCATTCATTTACTACCTCGTGTTTGTTTTAGTCTGACATTTTTCGTTAGAAGCGGGTACGGCTGGCAAAGACTATCAGTTCTGCATAGTATTTTTGTGTCCTTGAGCAAGACACTTCACATGCCTCCTTGGAAACTGCTAGAAAAACTGCGAGACGAGTAGACAGGGGACCAACAGGCGATTTTTCTGAGTTTAAAATGGTGGTCTGACCTGAATTTGAAGTGTGCAGTGTCGATAGAATCATTCAAATTTATAGTTTCTGGTTATTACTTGTAACTCAGGCATTGAACTACCGCCGGTCAAGACCTTTACTCACCGTATCTGTGTGTACAAGTACGTATAAGTACAAAAGCGACCGCAGACACAGTTGGGAGTCTACCCCAGGGCGGCTGTGGCTACAAAACTAGGTCACCAGTTCTAAAGGCGACTAAGGGGCACTATTCATCCGATGTATTATTAGCAGTTGTAAAATTTGATGGTAGTAGTAGTGATAGTAGTAGTAGCAGTAGTAGTAGTAGTAGAAGTAATAGCAGTAAGTTTTCTTGAGAATATTTCTATAGTATCATGGATATGTATATAACCTTTTCCTCTCTCCTCAGCTCTCTGCATAACCGAAGAACCGAAGAAGACCACGATGAAGCTGCAGTGTTTTGCCCCTCTTTGCTTCCTGTTGTCGCTGGGATGGCTGGGTCAAAGGTCAGAGGGTCGGACGGTGATCATGGACAAATGCGTGGTGAACGTTCACATGAATGAGCTGCAGAAGCACTACTCCAGTCTGCGCCCCGCTGCCGTAAGTTACACGCAAATAGAAAAAGGCAAATTATTATTAGACTCACGCAGAATTTATTGATTGATTTGTAAAAATGTACTAAAATTCAAAATAAGTAGCAAAAACAGCAAGAGACGTTCCAATCGGAGGCACATTTGCAAGATATGTCTTTGTGTCGGGGCTAATGCTAACACTAATGCTAATGCTAATTTCTGAGCCACTCACTGAAATAATCGACGCCTAAAAATAATTGGGTCGTCCTTACAGCTAATTTAATTCTGCTGTTATGTCACACTTAACATTTAAAGTTAGCATTAGCATTAGCATTGACACGCAAACATCGACGCAGACATTGACACGGACGTTACATTTCGCCGGAAACGGTGGAGCCGACTGTCCCGCGGATCGGAACCAGCCGGCGACTGTTGTGCACAGAGCCGATTCATAATATAGTAAAAATAAAATATATCTATGCGATTTATAAGAAGTGGTAGAACGAGGAGAAACAGAGCAAAGATGAAACAGTGATTTGTTGTACAGTTTTATGGGGTTTCAGACGACAATAATATTTATACAGATGAGGGCGGCTAAAATTAGTGAGTTCTTGGGTCCAGTCACCAATAGAAATGATCTGGTTCAACTTTTGTGCGTTTACCTTTTGTGCGTTTACCTTTTGTGCGTTTACCTTTTGTGCGTTTACCTTTTGTATATTTACCTTTTGTGCGTTTACCTTTTGTGCGTTTACCTTTTGTGCGTTTACCTTTTGTGCGTTTACCTTTTGTGCGTTTACCTTTTGTGCGTTTACCTTTTGTGCGTTTACCTTTTGTATATTTCATGGCAAAAAAAAAAAAAAAAATGTAATCAATACGTAAAACTGGCTCTGAGCTCAATGTGGGAGTTTCATCTTCGCAGTCGGACAGTAGAATCTAGTCCTGTGGTATTTGTTGTGGATTATGTTTAGCTAAAATATTCACTACTTTTTTCAGATTTCTGGAGACACGGCCATCGAGGTCAGACTGTTGGACAAAGCGCTGAACGGTAAAGTCACGGTGAGTCAAATACATCAACTTCAAAGAAAAATATATTTAAAAACTCACATTTTAATTTTTGTGACAAGTACTTTGATTAGAGTCGCTATATTTATTGACTTATTTTTATTTGGAAAGCACATATATTACACAGATCCACTTCTACAGAGTCAGTTTAACAACAAGTCCAAGCGCATTTGTATTTGAGAAAAGACTGATATTGGACCTGATAAACGAATACAAGAATCTCGTGCATTTCAGAACATGTTTGTAGACATTTTAAGTATAACATTAGGAGGTTATCTCGCCTACAAAATACTTCACCATTTTCAGAAGAGATGAGTTAACGTTATTGTTTCATACCCCCACGTAGGATGGAGTAATGTCGTGTTTTGGGTGTCTCGAAAATGCCAAATAAACCTAAAACGTTATGGTCTTATACTAAAGCCATTTCGATTAGAATTGTGTTTATGTTTTCGTCCCTGGTTATATTGTTATTTTATTCCCATCAGGAGAGCCAGAGCTGCTGTTTCATTCGCCTGGTGCTACGATTCTTTGTGGAGCGAGTCTTTGTGAACTTCTCAGCGACTGAACCACAGGAGCAGAGGGGCGTCAGCGGTGTAGCCAATGGGTTTATCAGCATTCGCAACAGCATTCATAAATGTGTAAGTTTTTTTTTTTTATTAAAATGTTTCAATAAAAAAAAAATTTTTTTTAATCCCAGGTATTAAGAAAAAAAAAGTGGGGATTTTTCTATTAATTATTATGTTTAGAATTATGTCTTAAACTCAGGATTCAGTTCAAAGTGCATTTAAAGGTTCACTATGGAACTTTTCCGGTGGATGGTCCATAACTTGTTTGTCTTTTGCCTGGAATGTTCTAATCTACACTATGGCATAAAACATATCTATCTAAAAACGTGCATTCTTATTGTGAGTGGGCTCGCCTCTCCACAGATCTGATCCCCAACTTCGCCTTAGAGACAAGCTGAAAAGTTACACAGTGGACCTTTAGTTTAGTTTTGGGCTATTCAAATTGTGAATAGTCTTGCAACCCATTCTTCTTCTTCTTCTTCTTCTTATTATTATTATTATTATTTATTATTTTTAGATTCTTTTCTTCGTGTTGCGTGTGTGATTGTGTTTGTGACGCTGCTGTTCTTCTCTGCAGCACTGTCAGTGTGAAGAAGAAACACAGAGAATCATTGACTCCATCATCTCCGAGTTTGACAAGGTAAAGAAACATGACAGTCTGATGTTTTTAAGGAGCATCCTGCAAAGATGGATGAAAGATGGATGGATGGATGGATGGATAGATGAAAGATGAAAGATAGATGGATAGATAGATGGAAAGAAAGATGGATCGATAGATAGATAGATAGATAGATGATAGATGGATAAGATGGATAGATAGATGGATAGATGGATGGATGGATGAAAGATAGATGATAGATAGATAGATGGAAAGATAGATAGATAGATAGATGATAGATGATAGATAGATAGATAGATAGATTGATGGAAAGATAGATGAAAGATAGATGGATAGATAGATGGAAAGAAAGATGGATAGATAAATATATAGATAGATGATAGATGGATAGATAGATAGATAGATAGATAGATATATGGATGCTAGATGGATGATAGATAGATAGACAGATGATAGATAGATAAATAGATAGACTGATAAATATATATAGATAGATGGATGATAGATAAATAGATAGACTGATTGATAGATGAAAGATGAAAGATAGATGGATGATGGATGGATGATAGACGAAATATGAAAGATTGATAAATGATAGATAGATAGACAGACAGATGATAGATAGATAAATAGACTGATAGATAGACTGATAAACATATATAGATAGATGATAGATAAATAGATAGCTAGATCGATCGATAGATGAAAGATAAAAGATGAAAGAGTGATGATGATGGATGAATGACAGATGGATGATGGATAGATGAAATATGAAAGATTGATAAATGATAGATAGATTTAACTTTGTCCATTACTTGCTCATAAACATCAGGTGGGATTAAAATAACCTGAGTGAACAGCAGGGGGAGCTAGACAGTCTCATAACAGTCTGTGGACTCAGGTTGAGTTGTGCTTCTTATTCACAGACTCTGAACAGTGGGTCACAGTTTGAACATAGTTTAACAATGTAACGTATTTAACATTTGCCATAAGCTTATAGTGGATAAAGTGAAAAGGGATTTTTTGTTTTTTGGTTTGGTTTTTTTTTGTGAATTTTTAAGTCCAAGTTTTAACAATTTCTTTATTTTCCTTCCAGTTACAGACCGGTGAAGCTGCCAAGAAAGCTGTGGGAGAACTGGACACTGTTCTGGAGTGGCTCGAAAGCCTCAGTCAAAAAGCAAGAACCAGGAAATAAACTACTACTACTACTACTACTACTACTACTAGTACTACTAACACTACTATTGTGTGTTATTATATAAGTGAACTCATAGTGAGTTAATGTTTTGTGCGGTTAAGCATTTCATATATTTTATTTAAGTGAAGACTGTATATGTATTTATTGACAAAAAAACAAAAATGTAAACTGTGGAATTTGATGAATGTATTTATGGCCTTATTTCAACAATATAAATAAAGATATATTTGATACAGCGTCGGCTTTTTACTGACTGCGCGACACCGCCACCTACTGGGTTGTACCGGCGCTGATTCATGATTGGCTGCAGGTGCTTCAAATCAGAGAGAAGCAGTTTAGGTTTAAACGAACTGTAAGATTTTTATTTTAAAGGTCCTATATTACGCAGTTCTTCCTCCTCCTCAAAAACACACCCGGAGTTGTGTTTTGTTTCATTCACACATGTTTGAGTGACTCTTTATTATTCGTCTGTAACATCTGCAAAGCTCAAAATGCTCCGTTCCACCTTGTGACGTCATGAAGCGGTAGTTTTCAAGTTAACAGCTCCTTTTAGCGCTACGAGCTAAACATGTTCAAACCAAACAGCTTTTACCGATAATAATTCTAATGCTGATTTATTCTTCATCACAAAAACCTTGGACATTATATTTATTGGTTATAATTTGGATGATCATCTCGAGAACCAAAACACCAATCAGAAATCAGAATGAGCCTCAGGTGAGTCTCTCATTTGCGTTGCCAGTTTCAAAGCTGAAATCCGGTTTAAACCTAAAATGCCTCTCTCTGATCTGAACGGTCACAACCTAAACCCCAGCACCTGCAGCCAATCGTGACTCAGCGCTAGTGCGGCCCCTGCAGCTCAGTGAGTGAATTCTGGAGGTCCTGATCTTTCACATGAGAAACGGCCGGTGAAACTGAGAAAAACCTGTGTGTGTCTCTATCTGCAGGTTTAGACAGTGGCGGGTTCAGTTGCTCGTAGTTCCTTTTACATACAGTTCCTTTAAATCGACTGTACTTCAGTAAAGAAACTGGCAACTCAAATGAGCGACTCATGTGAGGCTCATTCTGCGTTCTGATTGGATGATCGTCTTGAACCAAAACACCAGATTATAACATAAACAACTCCATCCTGTCCAATGTTTTTGTGATTAAGAATAAATCCGCATTCATTATCAGTAAAAACTATATTTCATTTCTGCATGTTTACCTGTTTAACATAAAAATTGAGTGAATTGATAGTCCCGGTTTGGAGCCCTGTGTCCCCTCTCCCACCAGATTCATCCAAAACCACTGATTTGTCCCAGTTTTATGCAAGAAATGTCACAGATGTCTCTATTTTTTAACCAATCTGCTCCCCGCCAACAGTAAAGAGCGAATACATTGAGACGTGTTTAGCTAAAATACAGAAAATTGAGCTTGAAAATGACCAAAACGCCAAAAATGCAGCGATTAGCGATGGGACTTTTGGCTCCTTTGTGGGATCTGAGTCTTTTGGATCCGTTCAAAAGACTCTTTTACCATTTATATGACAGAAGCTAATGTGAGAACTCATTTTATCTACAAACTAATGGCAGAGAAACGACCCAGGCTCAGCTGTGTTTAAAGTGGTTCAAACTGAAAGAGGAAGTGTGTTTACTCTTTGGAATTATGAATAATCTAAATAAAACTAGAATAAAAATAGGCCTAATTCAAAAATGAACTGTTATTATGATCCCAAACAAGCACGTGACCCTACCAGGCCGAGTTACAGGTCAGATCTGTGGAGAGGCGAGCCCACTCACGGTAAGAATGCATGTTTTTCAAGGTATTTTAGCAAAATAAACACTTGCGAGGTGTAAAACAGTAATGCAATACCTTAGAACATTCTAAGTACAACAGTAATGTTCTCACGGAAACAAACTGGTGCCAGCCCATTCACAAGAAAAGTTACATAATGCCCCTTTAAAGAGTCTGCTCCATAATTATAATCTGTGACACCTGTGGATCATTCCGTTATAATTTGGATATTTTAAATTGTAATATTCATCTAAAACGACTTAAAAACTCTGACTTGTTAATCAGTTTTAAAATGCATAAAAACTAAAAAGAAAAAAAGATTTGATTCTTTTAAAAAATGAGATCCGGATCCAGCCGTTCACATTAAAGATCCACTGCATAACTTTTCTGGTCTGTCACTTGCTTGTCTCCATGGAGATGTTATTGCTTCACCTGTAATGTTACACAGTCTAGCATTAAACATCTATCCAGCATTTATTCCGTTATTGGTCTTTTAATTGAAAAAAATACCACAGAAACATGCACTCCTCCTGTTACCGGGGTCACCTCTTCACAGATCTGACCTGTAACTTGGCCTGTTGACATCTCCATGGAGATAAATAAGTTAATTGCCCCACTGGACTAGAACATTCCAGCCCAAAGCAACAAGATCTCCATCCGAGCAGTAAAAGTTACGCATTGCACCTTTAAGGAACCGTTCGAAAGAGCCGACTCACGAACGAACGACGCATCACTAGAACCGATAGAAGTCGCTCAGATTCAGGGGTGGAAGGTAACGAAGTACAAGTAGTAAAGTACTGTACATTTTACTTTTACTTCACTACATTTGAGAGCAGTATCTGTACTTTCTGCTCCACTACATTTTTGAACTGGACTGAAAAGTAAAAAGTACTTTTCATATGATTTGAGGGGTTATTTTTACCATGTTCGCGGTAACATCCTGACTAACGTTTTCGAGTTCAAGCTTCGACAAACAAAAATAAATACACAAAATTCATAAGAAAAATGAAGAAACTGATTTGTATTTTTACTGTGACCAAATATCACAATATCACTACATTTAACACTTTAACAAATGGACAACACTTGTGTGAAATGCTTTTACTTTTACTCTTATGATTTGTATTTTACTGTGACCAAATATCACAATATCACTACATTTAACACTTTAACAAATGGACAACACTTGTGTGAAATGCTTTTACTTTTACTCTTAAAGTACATTTTTAAACAGGTACTTAAATACTTTTACTTAAATAGATTTTTCATGTGATACTTTTACTTTTACTTGAGTAACTTTTTGCCTCTGTATCTGTACTTTTACTTAAGTAACAAACTTCTACCCACCACTGCCCAGATTCTGACTGACACAAGTGACTCAATGGACAATTTCCATTTCCTTTAGCGACCTCGGGGAAAGAAGGCGCCTGATTTGTCTGTTATTAAGGTTCGTATCTTGATTTACGGACAAAATAGCGAAATAAAAACAAGAGGATCACGTAGAGCGGGTTAATACGAACATTTAAGACCAAAATGACGAGTCTGACAGTAGCAGATACAGAGAGACGGACCACGGTTTTTCAGTTGATGGAGCCGGAAGTGCGCCCATGATCACTTCCTGTTTGGAATATATACAGACTATGGTTAGCATGCTAGTTGTTGTTAGCTTAACTGTATAAGGGAAGTGAGGAATGACTTTGGACCATTGCAAACTGTTTAAAATGAGCTAAGAAAATCCTTTAAATGCAGATGTTTTTATAGCTAACGAAACACCTTGACAAACACGTATTCTTCCCATGAGCGGACTTGCCTCTCCACGGATCTAACCTGTCATTTTTCCATATAGATTTAACGACATACAGTTGAACGTTCTAGGCAAAGTCTTATTTATGCCAACCATACCAACCCAGCGTGTCTTAGGTTTGAATTTTGAAACTGTGGCCTCCCTCCTCTACCTTCAAAATTCTGCAAGAAAAACTCAGCAAAATTCAAATGTAATAGTTCCTGTTGTGGGCCAAAAGTCACGAGAACCAAAACAACTTTTCAAGTATCACACCTTTTATGAACACGTGCGAACCCACATATTGGTTTCACTCTTTATTCTGTCAAAAACAGGTATTTCTACTCAAACAGAAACAATGCAGCTATTTCTTTGGAAACTAACCACAAGAATCAGAACTACGGAAGCTCACAGCACCTCTCTCCGCTTCACGTTTCCTGATTCCTTAATTATGCATTTTCAGTCTTACATAACACGAAACAGACTCCCTCTAAACATTGAGATAAGGAGTTTTGAAATGTTCTGAGTGAGATTTGTGCAGTAGGATGGTTAAGATAAGATTTCTGCTGCAGGAGGGAGTGGTGCGCTTCACAAAATACGTAAATGGCAGAGAAAGAACATTACGTGGAAATGCTGAAGCAACATCTCAAGACATCAGCCAGGAAGTTAAAGCTTGGACGCAAATGGGTCTTTCTAATGGACAATGACCCGAAGCACACGGCCAAACCGGTGACAAAGTGGCTTAGCGATAACAGTCAATGTTTTGGAGTGGACATCACAAAGCCCTGATCTCAGTCCGATTAAAAATGTATGAGCAGACCTGAAAAAGCCTGTGCGAGCAAGACGGCCACAAACTTGGCTCAGTTACACCAGTTCTGTCAAGAGGAATGGGCCAAAATTCCTGCCAACTATTGTGAGAAGTTTGTGGAAAGATAAACAAAACATTTGATCCAAGTCATACAGCTTAAAGGAAATGGTACCAAATACTAATAAAATGTACGTAAACTTCTGACTTTGAAGAAAGTCATGAAAAATTGTCAAAAAAAATCTGTTTCTCATTATTCTGGCATTTAACAAATAGAAATAATTTTGGTGATCCTAATTGACCTAAAACAGGAAGAGTTTGGTCTGATTTCATGTCAGACAGTGAGGAAAAAAAGTATTCCTAATTACCTAAAACAGGAAGAGTTTGGTCTGATTTCATGTCAGACAGTGAGGAAAAAAAGTAAATGTGTCTTTTTATATAGTGGTTTCAACTGTAATCATAAAGTGTCTTCCATCCATCCATTTTCTTTCTCCGGCCTATAATCAGGAAGTGCGACCCAGTTCGTGTGGGGTCAGGGAAGTAACAAAAGAAACCAAAATGGTAAAAGTAAGAAGTAATTTAATGAACAGGGATGTAAAGGGGTAAACAAAACAAAAGGGGTCTAAAATATTTAAACAGAAGGTTCCCTGCAAGGTTTTAAACAAAAGAGTAACAAAAGGTAAAGTTAACTACAACACAAGATTTACAATAACATAACAAAATCTTGACCAACAAACACAGAGTCAGTCCTGACAGTCGGGTGTCTCAACAAACAAAGTCACTTCCACATGAAGTGACGTGACAAAAGACACATTTGAAATGCTGGTTGTTGATGTCTTAACTCTGTTGGCAAAAAAAACACTGCAAACTGCTTAAAATGAACTAAGAACATCCTTTAAATGCAGATGATTTTGTAGCTAAAGAAAGACCTGTGTTCTTGCTATGAGCGGACTTGCCTCTCCACGGATCTAACCTGTCATTTTTTTCCATATAGATTTAACAACATACAGTTGTCCAACAGAAAAGTTACACAGTGCAACTTTAACAAAAGCCAAAGCAGATACATCCATTTTCTTCAGACTGTGGTACTAACTTGGTCAGAACAGTTTCATTTTGATTTATGTGTTGGCACAGTAAGGCACCGAACTGATATATCCCCATGAAGACAACCATGTGACCCTCCCAGGCCGAGTTACAGGTCAGATCTGTGGAGAGGCGAGCCCACTCACTGTAAGAATGCAGCTTTTTTAAGGAATTTTAGCAAAATAAACACACAACTGGCGGTCCATTCACAAGAAAAGTTCCATAATGCCCCTTTAAAAAGGACCTATTGTGCTTGTGTCGGCTCTATAGTTAAAATCTATGACACCCGTGGATCATTATGTTATAATTTGCACATTTTAAATCGTAATATTTATCTAAAACGACTTAATATAAAGAAACAAGTTCGCTGACGTTAGAAAACTGCGGTGTCCAGTGGGAGCTGACGTCGCCGTTAACTGCAGATCCCACTATCGAGCAGGAGGTGTTTTTTCATTTGTGCCAAACGAGTATCATCGATTAGGAAAATAAAACTGGAGAACGAGGTAAGTACGTCACGGTGGAGGAAACGGGGATTGATCGGCGGTATGACGTCTCGAAAATAAGAGACTGAACATTACTCAAACAACTTCGAGAGGGGAAATGAGAAGGAAACAACTATAACATGGTTAAACGTGATTTCGCAGAATCGGCCTGATTTAAAGATAATGAAAGTGACATATGGAGCAGCTCAGGTCAACTCGAGGTCAAAGTCATGAGACCCAAATTTGAGTCAAAGGCTTGTGATTCAGAAATTACACTGGAAATATCGCAATGAAGCTTTAAATTTGCTCGTATCCTAGAAACGACACATCAGACGTAGTACAGTGTAAAAAAGAAACTGATTATCTACTTTTGGTTAACTGGAAAACTTTTGACGAAGCGTCTGGGGAGTGGAACAACGGCAGATCAGAGCTGGGCTCGGTCCAGACTTAAGGGAGACTTATGCAAAATAAACTTTTTTGAGTTTTTAAACTTGTTATAGCTGTTTCCTTCTCATTTACCCTCTCGGAGCTGCATGTTTGAGTAATCTGTGTAGCCAAAAGACACGTCCTCTCATTCAGTGTTTTTTTATTTTTACTTCTTTCTGCACTTTATACACACACAGAAGACATCAAATATATGAAGTAAAATGATGGAATTATGAAGCAAAGAAAAAAGTAAAATAACGCTACTAATCATTTTTCAGCAAAGCAAAGAGTGGATACTTTGAGTATCTGAATATGAAATATCAACAAATATATTTAGAGGTTTTTTGTTTTTTTTTTCCACTACGTAACTCCATTTATCTTACTTCACATATTTGACGTCTTCTGTGTGTATAAAAAAATGTAGAAAGTAGAAAAAATAAAGAAAAAAAACACTGAATGAGAGGAAGTGTGCAAACTTTTGACTGGTACTGTACTTTGTTCTGTTTATTTTCTGACTTGTTTCTTTTATTAAGTCGTTTTAGATGAATATTGCGATTTAAAAAGTCCAAATTATAACATAATGATCCACGAGTGTCACAGATTATAACTACAGAGCGACACAAGAACAATACGTCTGATTTAAACTTAAAAGATCCACAAGGGGAAGTACTTGGACATGGTCGCCCACGTTACAATAAGAACTGAATAGTTCTTGGTAACAAACAGGAAATACATTGAAATAAAAATAAAAAAGCAAAATAAATCAAGTCTACGGGTTTAAAAGTAAAACAAAACATGAAATAAAATAGACAAAAGCCAGTTTAGCTGTTTTATTGCACCAGTCCAGTTGGTTTAAAGGTGCACTGTGTAACTTTCCTGGCCACTTGTTTGTCTCCACGGAGATGTCATTGCTGTTCCTGGAATGTTCCACACTATTTTATCTACTGTATCTCTATGGGCAGCCGCAGGTCAGGTCTGTGGAGAGGAAAGCCCAGCTCGCAGTACGGACGCGTTTGTTTAAAAGTATCAAAAATCCGACAAATTGATTCGATTCTAAAACTAGTATCGAAACTAGATACTCATTTCAGCAGGTGTCGATAGTAAAAAAAAGTCACATTCACAGGACAGAAATGAGCCTTGAGCCGTGTCAGAACAAGTATAAGACACATGGACTGGTACACGCCCATGGACCACTACGGAACCCACCTCGCAGAAAAACAAATTTGCTTAAAGGTGTTTTTAAGCGAGAAAAACACCTGCAGTTGACTTAATGTGAGATAAACGCGTCTAAAGCCATACTGCGGGACATTCCAGGCAAAGCAATGACGTCTCCAAAAGGCAGGTGATAAAAACAAAAAAGCCGCTCTTGACTTGTTATGTTTTTCCCCCGAGCTGCAATAACGACTGACACAGATCCACGAGCGCCTGCACAATCCCCCGGTGCCGCGAGAACAGCAGGTGACAGTCAGACACACAGCGCAGAGCATAAGACGGGCGACTGATGAAGTTTCAGTTTTAAGAACAAAAAAAGAACAAAATAGACTATTCCCTGAAATCACAAGGACAACGGATCATCGGTGACGTCATGATTGCATTTACTGCACTGATCAATTACCCAAGAGCTGTGTCACGTCAACAGTCTGAAAGCAGCAAACTGAAATCAGACGACTCGATACCACAGTCGTATCGAAACTAGATACTCATTTGGACAAGTATCGATACTAAAAAAGTCACATTCGCAGGACAGAAGTGAACCTTTCCTGGATAGTTTTAGAATGATCTTGAGCTGCATCAGAACAAGTATAAGACACATAGACTAGTAAACGCCCATGGACCACTACCGCAGGACAGAGTGAACCTTTCCTGGATAGTTTTAGAATGATCTTGAGCTGCATCAGAACAAGTATAAGACACATAGACTAGTAAACGCCCATGGACCACTACGGAACCTACTGGACGACTGAGGAATTACACCGATATAAGGCCACGAGGGAACAGAAAACAAAGTACTACCATTTAATGTGTCAGGTATCAGGAATCGGTATCGAATCTATTCCTTGAGTTTGAAATTGTATTGCGGTAACACTAGTGAGTAGTTTATGGGGTTGTTCGCGCGTCTTTAACATTTTTTGGCTCAGGTAGTGGCTAAGCGGCGTGTTACTCTGCTGCCAGAAACATGATGGACGCGGTTTGTTATTCTTCTGCGTCGCCGTGACAACAGATGGAAAATCGCACCTTTACTCGCTTTACTGTTTTTACTGACGTGTTTGTATTAAGCGGACTCGTATATCTGTGTCATCCCTCTGTCGTCCAGGCGGTTCCACAGTGGTCCGTGTGCGTATCGTTCTAATGTAGCTCATTAATTGCATCATGGTGTTATTACTGTGCACTTATGAATACACACGTGTGTCAGCAGGATCAGCGAATCCTTGAGTTTCAGTTACATAAGTTTCTGAGGAAGTCTCCCCTTTCTTGATCTACTGGATGGTGCAAGCAGAGAATGAGACCTGTCTGTGGTTAGACTGACTTTTGGTTCAACCTCTCATATGCAACAATAATATTTGGTGGTCAGCATTTATCATGAGATCCTTTTCTATTTTTCTGTTCTACGATCACGTTTGAGCTGTGGCTTGAATAAATAACTTCTATGACTCATTATAGCTACACGTGTTTCATTCTGCAGCTTATTTATTACAGTTTGTGTGTTTTAACCATATTAAACATTTAGAATACTTTCTGTGGATAATTCTACTTTTGGGTCTTTAGGAACCATAAGTACATCCAGGAAAGGCCCCGACAGACGACGTGCTCAGTGAATGTCTCACACAGCGGAGTGCGGAGGAAGAGGTGCTGGAGATACCATCAGGGAAGGACACGCCCCCACACGGGCTCTACCACACCAGACCCAGGGTGTGGACTGCAGGGTGTAAGATGCTGCAGGGAAAGCAAACACGGAGCGGAGTCCTGACCGGAGACCCCGAGGTCAAGGTGGGAAACACCTCCAAAGTTCGTGGAGAACGATACAGACACTGGGGGGGTGGATAAACAACAGAGCAAAGCCGTTGTGGTGGACAGTACCAAGTGATGGGAAAATGGGGAAAAAGGAACATGAGAAACTAGAGAAAAGCTTCCAGTCAACTGGACCAGACCTGAGCTTGAAAAAAGGAAGAGACCACCCACAGAGGATGAGGGCGAGATTTTTTTAATATTGCAGTTGCAAAATAGTTTCAGTTGCATAAGATTTTCGAGAAACTTTCCCTTATGTTTTTCCCTTTATTCACTGACTTCCACTTACAGTTTAGGATGGTGCATTCAAAGAACTTGACCTGTCACTATAATTACTACATCAATTTACCGTTCAGTATATTGTAATATTTTGTGTTTAGCGACACTTGGTTGCTATGACGACAAGTTGATGTGTAGGTTCTGTTGTCAGTTACTGGACAGTGAATGGAAACTGTGGTTTGGCTCTTGTTTTGGTGATGGTTATGGCCTACGGTCGCCCTCGTGTTCAGAAAATAAACAACAAGAGGAACTTCAGCGTGTGTGTGTGTATATATACACATATA
>KN471103.1:3014-19729 GCA_000787095.1 Periophthalmodon schlosseri
GCAGCTCCCTTGTTGGTGAGTTAACCTTATTTAAACAGTGAAAATAACACGTATTTATGAAGATTCGGTTCTTACTATTAATTTATTTAGATAAAATAAGTCGTGACTAACCATCGGTGCTGTGAAGTCGCTCATTTCTGTGTCAGATGCTGCTAGCTAGTGGTGCTAACTTGTTTATTGCTCTTTCAGTCAGACATATTACTGTTTTTTTCTGTATCGATACCTTTTTAAATACGGAAACATTACTGAGTATCTAGTTTCAATACCACTTTTTTTTATTAATTCATATCTGGGTGTTTTTATGACAATCTTACTCCCTTCTAGATATCACCCTCGCCGTGTTCGCCAATGTACACACCGGCTTTATTTTTATTTTTTTACCACAAACAATTAAAGATGCATTATGTAACTTTTCTGGTTGAGGGTCTGCAACCTTTTTGACTCCATAGAGATGGTTTTGCTTTGTCTGGTAAGTTCCACAGTATTGCTTTTTAAGTTATCCATCTCTATGGTGATAAGCAGGTGACGAGCCCAGGCCAAGTTACAGGTCAGATCTGTGGAGAGGCAAGAGTTTTTTGTTTTTATTAGCAATGGGTGGTTTTCAGATTCTAGAATGGGATGATATCAAACTTCTAGATGTAAGATAGATACAGTTAATGCCATACTGGCGAACATTTCAGGAAAAGCAATAGAAAAGTTACACAGAAACTTTTAATGGGTAACACTGCTCCTCCTGGTGTTGTCACGATACTAAAATTGCAAACTCAATTTCAATACTAACTCAATACCAATTCCGATACCATGATGATAATAAAAACACTTTTTATTTAGATAATAGAATGCAATTTTCAACATTAAACCATAGTACTTCCTTTTCTATTCCTGTGTGGCCTTATCTCTGTGTAATTCCTCAGTCGTCCAGTAGGTTTCATAGTGGTCCATGGGCGTGTACTAGTCTATGTGTCTTATACTTGGTTTGGTACATATTAAGATCATTCTAAATCTGTTCAGGAACTGTTCATTTCTGTCTTGTGAATGTGTTTTTTAGTAGCGATACCTGCTCAAATGAGTATCTAGTATAGATTAGTATCTAATTTTTGTTATTTTTGACAACACTAGCTCCTCCTTATCTGTGTTTGTCTCCAGTCATTGTCCAGATGTTGCAGGCGTCCCGCTCTTCTCATCTCCAGACGCCTTTTTAGTTCGAGCGCTGTGACCAAAGCTCCTCTTCACACCCGGCTCCTTCTGTACCTCACCAAACGCTTCTACGATGTGGAGGCGCTGCTCACCTGGACGTCCATGTTCAAAAAGAGAGGAGTGCGCAAGAAAAATGCGTAAGAAATAATGCTGCAAATTATGACAATTGCGCTGGTGTGTCATAGCTGTGGTCGGCTTTAGAAACTCTCTGTCGACTAAGGACATGTCCTGCCAATCCACTGGTCGACTAACTTTAAACGGAAAAAGTACTAGGAAACGATGTATTTATATAAAGACAGATTAAACTGGTGAATCATGACTTTAATCTGTCTTTTTACATGTAAATATGAAATACCAAATTTTCAATCCATACAATCTAAGCATAATGATGTAGTTGACCAAGATTTGTATTAGTCGACTAAACACCATCAACCGATTAATCAACTAAATATGAATTCAGTTACTCAGTGCAATACTGATTAACACTTTGAGCAGCAATAATCCCTGTATTAATATCTAAACTTACCAAAGGCTTAACCACAAAACCACAAATAGAAAAGTGAGGGCTGCAGATGTGGGCAATACTATACTGTGGAATAATGAGTTCTTGTCATTACCCGGAAAGTGACATTTAATGTGTCAAAATGTACTAAATATATGAGCAGAGGGTCTCCCACACAGTTACTGCTTTGCCCAGAAGTTTCCTCACTATGGTAGTACACTGACCTCCACCAAGCCTTACAGGTCAGATCTATGGAGAGGCACACAGTTTTCAAGGTATTTTTAAGCAATTGAAACACCTGTATTTGCAAGATAGATTTTTCACTGTGTGGAATATTCTAGGCGAAGCACTAATATTTTAAAGACGAGCAAGTGGCTACACATCACCAGAAAGTTACATGGTGCCTCTTTAATTTCAAGTAACCCATAGCACAGATGGATTTGTACTTATATTTACTAGGCAAAAATATCTGGAATCTAAACAAAACATGTTGAAATGCTTACGAATATCATTATTGCAATACATTTGGTTTATTGCCAGATAGGACCATATTGTGTTTCCTGGTACAGAGACAAGATCAATGTATTATTTGTGTTGCCCTTGTGATAAAATATTCTCTTTTTTCATTTCATTGTATTTCATCATTTGCAGTATTATTGTCTGTGCTATTTTAAGCCGGGTTTGCCCTTCTCTGACATTTTCCCATTGCCTTTTGCAGTTACTATGGTTACACTGGGACGTTTCATGGACCACATGTTGCAGCTGCATATTTTATCCTAAATCTAAAAGGAGGATTTAGGTAAGTTTCAATGTTTTTTTTGTTGTTTTTTTTTTTTTTTTGGCTAATTCTTAATTTTACTATTGTTTTGAAGTTAAAGGTGTACTGTGTAACTTTTCTGGTGGAGGCACTGTCAGTTGCTTGTCTTCATGGAGATATATGTCATTAAATTACCATAAATGTTTATCTGGTCCTGATATTAGAAACTAGACACATTTTTACTATATGTAACAATAATATCAGAATGTAATTTCTGTTTGACTATATGGAGTTTATTATAGGGGCAACATTTTAAAAATATATATATCGTAGCAAGTCTTAATTTTAAAAAGTTATAAAGGAATGGTTTTGTTATTGACCACCTTTATTTTATTTTATTTTATTTTGATGTATCTTTATTTATACAGGGAGAGCCCAATGAGAGCACTCAGACTCTCCTTTTCATGGGCGCCCTGTTCAAATATAGAAAAATACAAACAAAAAACAAACAATCAAACAAAACAAATAAGTATAATAAGTAATAAATCCATTTAAAACATTAAAAACAGATGCAGGTTTGAGTATAAGTGCTTGTTACCAGATTATTAAAATGTATTTGTGGTACAGTTTTGCTTGTCCTTGAAATATATTCCATTTTTGTGCAAAATAATCTGTTGCATTTATTTATTACACAACTTGGAAAGTTAACTTCAAATGCATCTTGCCTTTATCAGGTATCGTGGCCACTCAGATTGGTTCCATGCAGAAAAGTTCAACTGGGACTTCCTTAATCACAAAGACTGCCCCCTAGAGGAGATAGACTTGAGCTACACAGTGATCAACCATGAGGGACTTGGAAATTTTGGTACCATATATTTATTTACTAACAGTATTTTGTTTTAAATAATCTATGCAGTTTTATTAATTACCTGTTTTCCTTTGACAGATGAGGAGAAATCATTGCGGACTCTTTCGTTAAAGGCTTGTCCTGAAGTTGACGACTGGTTTCTGTCCAGACTTCATGTTTTTCAAGATTCTTTAGAGGAGTTGGACATCTCTCACTGTCCAAGGATCACAATAGGAGGTTTAGCCGCTCTCAGGAATCTCAAGTATGACAACTGTTCACTATCAATACTCCTTGTTACAATTAGTCTATTATAGGTCCATTGTTTTTGGTACATACATATTTGTGTTATAAAAACGCACTCTTTTAATGGGGAAATCATGAAATCAGCCAATGCTATAATAATACACTATCAAAAAGGCTCACATCAGCATTAACTCAAGTTTATTACATATAATTAATTAAACATTTTAATAGACTCCCACCACTACTTACAGTACTGTGGAAACGTGTTACTCATGTTCAAAATTGCTAGTAAGTAAGAATGCAATATAAAATGTTTTAAAACAGTAATTTTAAAATGGAACTAAGTGGCAGGTACCGGTATATTTTTGCGAGGATTAGATCAGATTTTTAGATCAGCTGAATCCCATAGTACTTCATCAAAGAGACTATGGACTATTATTACATATTACTAGATTAATTAACATGAAATAAATGTGATTAGATTTTTATAGAGAATGTTTAATCTTGAACTAAAAGAAGATCAAGTTTGAGTAAAGTCTATCAGATTGCAACCTTGGACTAAATCGTTTTGTTATTAAAATCAAACATATACATTATACCCATTTTATTTGCCAGCCTTTATTTAAAACTGTCAATAGAACTCTTAAGACTTCCACAGTACTAAACAATATATTTCCCAAAACCTAACCATTACACTTGTTATTATGTAAATCTAATGTGTTTTTGTATGTTTTTAGGGGTTTGAAGCGGTTAGACGTGTCTTCACTTCCTCGTATTGCTAACCCTGGGTTGGTGGTCATTCTGCTCGAGGAGATGTTGCCAAAGTGTCACATAATAGCAGACGGATATGAATTTGATGCTCCACCAAAAGAGGAAGAAAGCGGCCACAGGGAGGAGATGCGTAGGTAGGGCAAGGGGAAATGCAAGAAGAGATCATGACAGTATTTATACACAAAATTAAGATGACAAACAGTGCATAAATTGATACTATTTATAATTATGTTCAAATATTAACAGATAATTGGCGTGCAATATAAGTGGAAAAGCCAGAGACAACCAAAATCCAGATGGAATAAATGTGCAATACTATATCAACACATAAATCTCTGTATTTGCTCAATATCGGGTCAAATTAAGTCAGTAATGTAATCCAATGTGAGCATAATTATAAACAAACTTTGCACACAGTGAGTTCTGAATGTGTATAACATTTTTTTTGTGTGTGTGTGGATTTAAGGGAGGTATATTTAAAATTAAAAATGTAAATATGATAGCAATTGTGATATACTATACTGTAACTGTAAATAAATTATCTTATTCAAATGTCTTTTTTGCTTGTTTGTTTAATAAATTGATAATAGTTATCATACTAAGTGTCTGACTATGTATCTGTAATCTTGAAGAGTGTGAGATCTTCTTTGAGCCATAATCCATTGTGAGCCTGGAGTATAATGTTGCTGTGTCAAGACGGTTGTGGCTAAAACAACGAGAAAGATGGAACTACTTATGCTTTGGTATGTGTCTTATTATTTATTGAAACGTATAGGCCTACTGAAGATATAATGACCAAGTGAGCATTTTTACCAAATGTTCTGGGGCCATAGATTATGACATTATAACATTGTATTTCCAAATAAAATGGAAGACACTTTTGTAATGTTTATAATTCCCATTTTTTTCAGGTCATCAGTCTTTATCATTATTTTAGATTTATTATCATATAGTTTTTAAAGGACAGGAGGGAATTTTTAAATAGTAAAGCAGACCTAGGAACCAAAGTTTGTGTGAACTAGGTCAAGACAAACGCTCCGGACGTTTTTTTGTGACGGACCACAACACCGATCAGCTGAGCGCTTGTGGTTGTGTGTGTGGATTATTTGTAAAAAAAAAATCCTAAATCCTCCAAAATCAGGCATTATTATCCCCCGGACTCTTGTGATTTAAGGGTCCTGTAGACGAATAAATGTCTGATGCACAAGGTAAAATCATTGTCCCGTTTAAAGTCAGGCCATTTTCATAATTTGGTTTTCATCCCTAGCGCTGCTACGTTAGCCTCGCTGCTAATCATAGTTTTTGTAAGACTTGACGTACATTTACGTGCTCAAATTTGCGTTTCTAGAGCCCTCTAAAAGTAAAGAAGAAGAGGAGGAGGGGGAGCAACCACAAGAAGAGGTAAATTAAATAGAAAATTATATTGTAGTGTAGTTATTTTGAGACAACATTTTTAGTGGGCGGGGTTTGTTGACTTGGCCTTTAAACAGTTCAGGCAAAACAACTTGGCGGATGGAAAGAAGTGACAAGTATTGATTAAGATTAGAATTAAATAAGAATTTTACTAAACATTAAAAAGAAAAGGGAGCTGTTTGGTTACTCACAAGTACTCGCATATGAAACTTGAATTAAATGTACAAAAAAATAAAAAGAAAAGAAAAAAATATATCACGGTTGAGCAAATCCTTATTTTTGCAGGAAGACTCAGAGGACGACAGCAGCGACGAGGAGGCACCTGGAGAAAGTTAGTAACAAAATAGTAAATACAGTACATTTTCTAACTTATTGTTTTATATCTGTGTAAAATACAACTGTTTTTTGTTGTTTTTTAGTGGACTTCCTGCGTAACCTCTTCTCCAGCGCCTTGGGCCTTGGGTCAGGTTCTGGAGAGAAAGTCCTGGATGAGTTAACTCTAGATGGAGTGGCAAAATACATGCTGAGTGGAAAATGTGAGCTTTCATTTAATATTTACATTTAATACTTTTTGCATTTTTGACTATTGTTGTGCTCATTTTCAACTTATTTTCATGGTTCAGGTAAAAATATAATTTGCATGGTTGGAGCAGGAATATCCACATGTAAGTACAAGTATATCTTTTCTTTTACCTAATTGATTTTAGTAATTGTTCATATTGTTGTTTATGTTGACAGCGGCTGGAATTCCTGATTTCCGTTCTCCGGGAACAGGCTTGTACGCCAATCTGCAGAAATACAACCTGCCTTACCCAGAAGCGATTTTCCAGATTGATTATTTTAAGGTTTGGCTGAAGTGTTTGACAAGTGCAGTACATTTGTTTATTTTTTAAATCAATTTGACACTTTTTATTTTTATATTTTTAGCAACATCCAGAACCATTTTTTGCTTTGGCCAGAGAGCTGTATCCCGGACAGTTTAAGGTACAACAATCCTTTATAACTTTTTAGCTATAACAATTCTGGAAAATAAATGTTCTAACTTTACTTTGTTTATCCATTTGACAACAGCCAACCATCTGCCACTACTTCATGAAGCTGCTCAAGGACAAAGGACTTTTAAAGCGCTGCTACACACAGGTAACAATATTTCTGCCTAGCTACACTACATTTTCACACAGTGCGTTTTAATGTGTTTTACTGTACATGTTTTTTTCTCGTAGAACATAGACACATTGGAACGCGTGGCCGGTCTGGAGGGAGATGACCTGATCGAGGCCCATGGTACTTTCTACACGTCGCACTGTGTGAGTTTCTGCTGTCGGAAAGAATACAACCTCGACTGGATGAAAGGTGGGATACGGAGGTCACATTTTCCACTTAAAACGTTAATTATTAATATCGCAGGTGCAACTTTCATGATCTTATTTTTCTTACAGAGAAAATCTTCGCTGATGACATTCCCAAATGTGAAAAGTGCAGCAGTTTAGTGAAGCCAGGTCAGTTTTATGGTCGTGTTTTTGTTCAAATGAAGCTACTTGCAACTTTTCTGGTAGAGTTGGTCCACCAACTACTTGTCTCCATGGAGATGGTATTGCTTTGCCCAGAATACTCCACATTATGGCATTTATGGAGACAAACAGCTGACACCAACAGATCTGTTTACAGTAAGAATACATCTTTTGAGCAATAAAAGACCTGTATAAATAATAATGAATAAAGTTTAACACCATACTAAAGCAGGTGGCCCACCCTCCACCAGAAAAGTTACACATTGCACCTTTAAAATGGATTATAACTATTGTGTTACCTGCAATAATATGTTTTCCTTCATTTTTTAGATATTGTCTTCTTTGGAGAGAATCTGCCTGTCCGGTTCTTCACCTCTATGAAGATGGTAGTCATTTATACTCTATATAATGCATGATTTTTTTTTACTCGGTTTAGTCCTAATAACACCTTTTCCTCAGGACTTTCCTCGTTGTGATCTTTTAATTGTCATGGGAACGTCTCTGCAAGTGCAACCATTCGCAAGTCTAGTCAGCAAGTAATGTCATATTTGCATCTGCAGTACATTTATAGTTGGTTGTTTACTTGATTTGTTGACATCCACATACTGTTTTTGTTTTCCTGTATCCAGAGTTTCAAGAAACTGCCCCAGGTTGCTCATTAACATGGAGAAAACAGGCCAGGTAAACCTAATTGCATTCTTCATTATCTCTGCTATTTATCTCTTTTAAAAGCCTTTTAAAAGTTATAATATATTTTAAAATTTCTACTGCAGGTGGATCCCATGTTAGGAATGCTTGGTTTTGGAGGAGGAATGGACTTTGATTCCGATAAAGCTTACAGGTAAAACACAACTAATATTAACTAATGTTTATTTTAATAGTAGAACATTAACTACGTGTTACTAATAATCCTACTGCATTCTGGAGTATTTTGATTGTAATGGAGTTAAAGACTTACTACTGGGACATGCCAATAGTATCGCGTCATCTATGAATCTGAACCCATCCCTTTGTTGTGGCTCTCGTGGTTAAGACAGGAAGGGCATTTGATGTAATGATTGGCATATCACCGTATAGCTGTGACCCTTATGATAAAAGAAGCAGTAAGATAAGTAAGTATTTTCTGTTGTGTTTCTTCCAGAGATGTAGCTCACATCAGCACCTGTGACGACGGCTGTCTGGCTCTAGCAGATCTGCTCGGGTGGAAGGTGAGATCATATATTCTTTCACAAATTCTTACAAATCTTAAAACAAATCAAAATAATTTAACATGTAAAACTCCATATTTACCTCAGTATAAGAGACTTTTTACTGTATCACCTGTTGATCTATGCAACTTTTCTGGTGAAGTGTCCACTGCCTACTTCTTTCTATGGAGATGTTGTTGCTTTCTCTGTAATGCTACACAGTGTGGCATTACTCATATCTTTCTCCATGGAGACAAGCATATGCCATACTGTGAAACTTTTAAGTACAAAGCAATAACATCTGGGGGGCAACATATGTATTTGCCAACAACCAGTAGCAAGCAACCAAGCAAAGTGTATTTATATAGCACCTTTTATAGACAAGAAACTTAGAAAGTTCTTTAAAGCAAACAGTTAAAATACAGAAGTTCTCTATTTTCTGAGAAAAAATAACACGCTATTACTATAGATAGGCTACATATGGCAGTAAGAGAGTTGTGAGTTGAGTACAGACGCAATTTTGTTGTTGCACATCTTGACGTGAGACAAGGGAGTTTCTAAAGCACATTGAAAATTATTTATAATTTTCCTGTGTGACACTGCTGCTGTGCACAAGTCCTCACTGTGAAAAGATGTGTGCAGAAGTATTAAATGTGTGCAGAAGTGTTGAATCGAGCCTGTTTGAACGCAGAGTTGCTTATTTAAGGCCTTGAGACCATGAAGAGCTTGAAAAAACAGGCCCTCGCTAAAAACTATTCATTGGTAATTGGTTATTTTATTGATTCACTGCTCTCAAAACTGAAATTACTTTATCACAGAATCTCATTTGCATAATAAAACACAATTAAAGCCACAGTAGGTAACTTTTTGGCGAAAAAAAATCTAAAATAAAAGCTTTTTTTTTTTCATTTTGCTTGTGTTTGTTGCACTGACAAACTTGTATTCTTACTATGAGCAGGCTTTCGATTTCCATGGAGACATGTGTTACCTCCAGAAAGTTACATACTTTACCTTTAAAAGCATAGAATAATAAAATGTAAGTGAAAAAAGATATATTAAGATGAATATTACAAATATTTCTCCAAATGTTAAAAAAATCCTCCCGTTGCATTCCCAATGTCTTGCTCACTTAAAACTATTCCTCTTTTGCATAATGTAAAATACACTTCTCTACTCCTTTTTCCCACTTAAGTAGTATATTTTTGAACATATGCTGTAGTACTAGTTAAATTCATCAACTTTTATTTTATTTTTTGTGAATGTGGTTTTAATGTGATATTGTTTTGTTCTTTTAGGCCGAGTTGGAGGAGCTGGTGAAGAAGGAACACGCTCGGATTGACGGTGAAGACAAGAGGAAAACGGAGAGTGAGAGCAAAGGGGCCAGTGCCAGTGCAAAGGCCCCAGAAACTAAAAAGGAAGAATAAAGTCTTAATACAAATACATAATAATTTTACTTTATTGGAGTGATTTTAGCCCTTGGGATAATCTACTGGAGACATGTAATTCAAATTCATTATTGGGCATGGAGATAGGTCTTGTTATGCCAGGAAGTTTTTTTTTTGTTGTTTTTGTTTTTTTTTCATAAGAGCACTTTATTAATTTTGCTAATTAACATTTGTATTTGCATTAGACCAAACTGTGTGGATCAGAATGATCTTTTATGTCGTGCCGAAGTAAACGCAACATTACCATAAAGATTTACCAAAAGATTTTTATCATTTTCCCATTATAATTATCCATATGTATTTGCATATACTTTACTATGCATCCGTACAGCCATAGCATTATAATTATGTCCACACTGACCCTGAGACATAAGGAAATAAAGGTGGAGTCGCTAATTTTCTTCAAGTTATTGCATTTGCAAATTATTCTTTCTGCTTTCTGTATTTTTAAACTGTAATACCTTTTAACTATTATCTTAACTTTATTTTCATTCATTTTAAGCATTATCACGATTTCTAATTGAGTTCTTAGTCTTTACTATGTTTTGCTGTGGAAGTAATGGAGCTAATAAAAGGTTGTGCAAGGAAATATCACTGTGTTAAAAAGCAAGAAAATAGATTGATCTTCATGACTCGTGCAATAAATGTATGTTTTTAAACCGTATAACCTTTTGTTTGTTTATCATTTTTTTATCAGTAGGTTTAAACACCAGGCACAGAATTAAAGTGTGTCATAAGTGCGCTGCTGTTCCTTCCTTGGGCTCATTTTACTGCAGGCCGGTAACACGCCAAGATCTGCAGTTTTGGGTTCTCTCGAAAATGTAGTTATCAGATGTAGTCATTGGCTTTGTTCACATGCGCATCAAAATCTGATTAAGATCTGATTTCTAGATATTTAAAATGGCTTTAGAGGCGCAAACTGCACGATATGATGCAGGTAATCACAGGAACCATGATCAGAAAGAAATGAGAATATTTTGCTGTTAACATTTTATTTAAAAAATCTTTTCTCCGGGAGTATGGGGTCCAGGGCCCTTTGCTAAGGGCTGTCCGGTCCCTTTATGACCGGAGCAGGAGCTGTGTTCGCATTGCCGGCAGTAAGTCAGACCTGTTCCCGGTGCATGTTGGACTCCGCCAGGGCTGCCCTCTGTCACCGGTTCTGTTCATTGTATTTATGGACAGAATTTCTAGGCGCAGCCAGGGGCCGGAGGGAGTCCGGTTCGGGAACCACAGGATCTCATCTCTGCTGTTCGCAGGTGATGTCGTCCTGATGGCTTCATCGAGCCAGGACCTGCAGGAGGCGCTGGGGCGGTTTGCAGCCGAGTGCGAAGCGGCTGGGATGAGAATCAGCTCTTCCAAATCTGAGGCCATGGTTCTCGACCGGAAAAAGGTGGCTTGCTCTCTCCGGGTGGGTGGTGAGTCCTTGTCTCAAGTGGAGGAGTTTAAGTATCTCGGGGTCTTGTTCACGAGTGAGGGAAGGATGGAGCGTGAGATTGACAGGCGGATCGGTGCAGCGTCTGCAGTGATGCGGTCGCTGTATCGGTCTGTTGTGGTGAAGAAGGAGCTGAGCCGAAAGGCAAAGCTCTTGATTTACCGGTCAATCTACGTTCCTACCCACACCTATGGTCATGAGCTTTAGGTAATGACCAAAAGGAAACAATGACCGATCGCGGATACAAGTGTCCGAAATGGGTTTCCTCCTCAGGGTGGCTGGGCGCTCCCTTAGCGATAGGGTGAGGAGCTCGGTCACACGGGAGGAGCTTGGAGTAGAGCCACTGCTCCTCCATGTCGAGAGGAGCCAGCTGAGGGGGATGCGGTCACACGGGAGGAGCTCGGAGTAGAGCCGCTACTCCTTCACGTTGAGCCAGCTGAGGAGGCTCAGGCATCTGTTTCGGATGCCCCCTGGACGCCTCCCTAGGGAGGTGTTCCGGGCATGTCCCACCAGGAGGAGGCCCCGGGGAAGACCCAGGACACGCTGGAGGGACTATGTCTCTGAACTGGCCTGGGAACACCTTGGGGTCCCACCGGAGGAGCTGGAGGACGTGTCTGGGGTGAGGGAAGTCTGGGAGTCCCTGCTCAGACTGCTGCGCCCGCGACCCGGCCCCGGATAAGCGGAAGAAAATGGATGGATGGATTTTAGATTAACATTGTATTTGGAAAACAAAGTACAATGCGTTTTTAAATCACTCATTTAAAACAATGTATCTTTGACGTAATGTCAAAATATACTTCTCTACTCCTTTTTTCCACTTAAATAGTATATTTTTGAACATAGGCTGTAGCAGTAGTTTGATTCAACTTTCATTTTATTTTTTTCAAGAAATGAGTGTATTGTGCTGTTTACATTTCAGTTTAAGAATCTTTTAGCTCCAGAAATCTGATAATACACAGATTTGGAGTGTGTGTGTGTGTGTGTGTGTGTGTGTGTGTGTGTGTGTGTGTGTGTGTGTGTGTGTGTGTGCAGTTCAGAGATGTTTATTTAGGACGAGGGTGCAGGTAATATTAGGAGAATGACATGCGCTTGGGTTTGTGTGTGTGTGTGTGTGTGGGTGTGTGTAGCCGCAGCCATTGTTTACATTGCATGGCCAGTAAAAATCAGATGGAGCTAGTATAAACAGAGAACCCAAAACTTAGATCTGATTCTTGGTGTGTGTTTACATCCTAGACTAGACTAACTGTTGTATTTGGAAGACAAAGTACAACGCATTTTAAAATAACTCCATATTTAACGTTTAGTTTTGCCACATTAGTTTGCCCTTATTGCATAATTTCTCTTGAGAAACTCTGCAGGGGTGTGAACAGTCAGAATGAAATCAAATCACTGTTATCGGATGTAACTGTTGACATGACAACAATCTGATAAACCCCAGAAATAAGATCAGATTTTTGGTGTGAGTGTGAACATAAACACTGTGTCTTACCAAACGCAAAATCTCGACTTACTTGACCTGCTTCACTTCAACAAATGATGAATGAAACGACAAGACAAACTGAATACAATATTAAAGGGACCATATCACTCTATTTTCTGATCTGCTGTTTCCTCATCAAAAACAGACCCGGAGTTGTGTTTTGTTTCCTTCTGTTTAACACACATCCTACTTATTTAGACTGAGCTCTTCTTTCAAACTGAAAACGCTCTGTTCCACCTTGTGACGTCATGTGGTGATACAGGAAGTGCTCCACCGTGTTTTTAAACCCTATACACCTTCAATAGAATAATTTGGATGATTTCAGATGTAGAATTGCTAATCTCTACTGAACAAAAGGTAAAAGGTGGTGTTACGGTCCTGTTTCTGTTCTTGGCCTTGCCTCCACCCACCAGATCCACTCCCCCAGTTGATGTTAATCGATAAAGGCCCGGAGCTGCCGCCGCATCGTCGACCGGTGGCTCCTCCGCCGCAGCGACTCTTCAGTTGTTTATAGTTTACTTTTGTATTATTCAGTTGTTTAATTTTGTACACATTTTTCATTACTTTTCATAATAATAAACCTTTTTTGCCGATTTGACCACCTCTCCACGCTCCCCGTTTTCGTTCTACGCCCGGTATTAACATCTTTTCGTTACGCGCCACCACCTCAGGTAGCTGTTCAC
The DNA here is from genome assembly GCA_000787095.1 of Periophthalmodon schlosseri. Lineage (NCBI taxonomy): Eukaryota > Metazoa > Chordata > Actinopteri > Gobiiformes > Gobiidae > Periophthalmodon > Periophthalmodon schlosseri. Next base: position 16,483 of record KN471103.1, read on the forward strand.
TTGAAAACTACCACTAAATGACATCACAAGGTGGAACAGGGCATTTTGAGCTTTGGAGACGTAGACAGACTAATAATAAAGAGTTACTCAAACGTGTGTGAGTGAAACACAAACACGACTCCAGGTGTGTTTGTGATGAGGAAACAGCTTTAGAACATGGCTTAAAGTTCACAAGAGTCAGTTCTGTGTAATATAGGTTCTTTAAACATGTCCATGTCTATCCACCATAAACAGTGACCGACTTTTTGGTGATATTAAGTAGTAAAGTACCAGATCAGAGCCCACACTTTAGCCTGGGCAGTTTATCACCTTCAGTAAAACCAGAACCAGAACCAGAGTGTTTCGTGCATTGACTTTTGTTGCTGGTGAAGGATGACCACTTACTAACACCTCTTGCAGTGGTTTCCGTTAAAAGCTTCAGAATCCAAAAAACCCACGTGTGTAAATACAAAGCTCACAGTTTATCTCTGATGCACTGATGTAACGAAACACAGTTAAGGGGAGACTGTAGAGGTAAAACTCATTTTCTTCAATTCTTAGTTTTTTGGTTAGTTTGGTGTCTTTGCATATAAACTTTAATGTGGAAAAAAAAGCGAAATTTGAATTGTTAGGTCAATCTTCGGTCAGATCTAGTTTATTCAAATACTAAATATATCCAAAATCCCCTCTGTATATTTTTAGTATGTGATATGTCAACAGAAGCAAGAAGCATGTTTCTGTTTTAAATATGCCAAAAATAGTCAATGTTGGTTGTTTCTACACATAAACTGCCTTATTTTTTATATGAAAACGTTACATGATGAAAAACCTGTAATACATTTTGTTCTTACGTTTATGCGGATGAACTACAGAAGAAGTTTCAAATTGGTATCTTTAAATTTAAGATTTTTTTTTCCTATTCACCTGCAGTGTCTCGCTTAAACTTTAATCTTGTCAAGTTAAGATTCAAATGAGTCACATATTTAGTCTCTAGTATTTGCTTCATACTGGTTTGTTGGATATTGATTAGTTTTGACTTGCTCGTTCAAGGTGCACTACGTAACTTGTCGCCATGGGGATGCTATTACTTTGCCTGGAATGTTCCACAGTATGACATAAAACTTAAGTATCTCCATGGAGACAAGCAGGCGATTCCAGGAGGCTTTTCAGGGTGTGAGCGGAACAACACCTGTAATTTAACCAGTTACCTGGAATGTTGCAAGATCGGTAAGTTAATACTATACTGTGCAACATTCCAGGCAATGCAATCTCCATGGACACGAGCGGGTACAAAAGTTACATTGCGTACCTTTAACGTTTTAAGTCTTTTGCCAGTGTTATCTATTAAGGGGCCCATATTACGCCGGAGTTGTGTTTCGTTTCATTCACATGTTTAACATAATAACCCTGCATAGTTAGGCTGTATTCTGTAGGCTGAAAACACTCTGTTCCACCTTGTGATGTCATGTGGTAATACAGGAAGTGCTCCACTATGTTTTTTTTAAACTCCACACACTTTCACTAGAATCATTCGGATAATCTCAGCCCTGGAATTTCCCACCTCTACTGAACTAAAAGTAAAATGTAGCTGTTCACGTAAAAACTACCGCAACATGACGTCACAAGGTGAAACAGAGCATTTTGACCTTTGGAGATGCAGACAGACTAATAATGCAGGTTTACTCAAACACGCGTGAGTGAAACAAAACACAACTCCAGGTGTGTTTTTGAGGAGGTAACAACACTATAACATGGCGAAAATCTCACGACGGGCAGTTTTGCGTAAAGTAGGACCTTTAACCACAATTTCTGAGATCTCCAGAGTGATCAGTGCAAATAAAAAAAAAAAAAAAAGATAAGTTAACAACACAAGATGCAAGTATCTAACCTAGATGCACTTTCTTGTTGCAGACAATAGAAACAGGGTTAACCGCAGCCGCCTTGAGGGGAGATGGTGACAAAAAAAAGACGCCGAACGGAGGGGGGCTGCTCAAAGAACCGAAAGTGCGTTAAATGTCACCAGGATACGAACAGGACCAGTGCAATTTCTGTTTGTATGCAACAATCTACTACGGTTGACATGAGGAAATGGCTTGCACATGCAGCAGGGGAGCTTCCTAGTTTAGGGCTGTTTGTATTTAAAGCATTTAGCAACTTCGGAGCTGCGGCAGTTACATTACGACACATGGGGAAGCGCGCGTCTGTTGAAGAGGATACGAGAGGCTGACGTGGAGCAGAATGTGAGTATTCAGAGGTTTTTTTAATACGGTGATGACGCTTACTGTTTTGATCAGCTTGGTTCACTGAAAATTGTACTAGATATTTATTCAGGTATTTCAGCTACAGCCCCTTTTTGGAATTCCACCTCCCAATGCCAATTTTATCACTTGCATCATTGTTTCTGCATCAGTATTATTATTACTCAATACATGCTGTGGTCCTGTTTTAGACCTGGTTTAGAGCTGGTGTAGTCCTGGGTTAGACCTGGTATAGTCCTGGTATAGTCCTGTGTTAGACCTGGTTTAGATCTGGTATAGTCCTGGGTTAGACCTGGTTTAAATCTGGTATAGTCCTGGGTTAGACCAGGTTTAGACCTGTTATAGCCCTGTGCTGGACCTGGATTGGACCTGGTTTAGATCTGGTATAGTCTTGTGTTAGACCTGGTTTAGATCTGGTATAGTCCTATGTTAGACCTGGATAAGACCTGGTTTACATCTGATATAGTCCTGTGTTACACCTGGTTTAGACCTGATATAATCCTGTGTTAGACTGGTTTAGACTGGTATAGTCCTGGATGAGACCTGGTTTAGATCTGGTATAGTCCTGGGTTAGACCTGGTTTAAATCTGGTATAGTCCTGGGTTAGACCAGGTTTAGACCTGTTATAGCCCTGTGCTGGACCTGGATTGGACCTGGTTTAGATCTGGTATAGTCTTGTGTTAGACCTGGTTTAGATCTGGTATAGTCCTATGTTAGACCTGGATAAGACCTGGTTTACATCTGATATAGTCCTGTGTTACACCTGGTTTAGACCTGATATAATCCTGTGTTAGATGTGGTTTAGACCTGGTATAGTTCTGTGTTAGACCTGGTTTAGACCTGGTATAGTTCTGTGTTAGACCTGGTTTAGATCTGGTATAGTCCTGTGTTGGACCTGGTTTAGATCTGGTATAGTCCTGTGTTAGACCTGGTTTAGATCTGGTATAGTCCTGGGTTAGACCAGGTTTAGACCTGTTATTGTCCTGTGTTAGACCTGGATTAGACCTGGT
>JACM01057264.1:0-11551 GCA_000787095.1 Periophthalmodon schlosseri
TATTTAGAATACTGAACAACAGCTGCAAGTTTCTTACAAAATCCAAGAACATAAATATATTTTAATTCTAAAAGGAGAGGAATTTTTTTAGGATTTTTTTTGCGTTGGTGGTTTTCAGATTCTAAAATGTGATGTGGTCATACTGCCAGATGGGGGCAGGAGCCAGTTTCCCTTTTGATTACACTGTACTTTACCACGAAATATCCAAAAGGTAAATGCAAAAATGTTGAAGCCATAGACTGTATAAAGAAGTGGACTAAGAGAGAGTGACGTCACCCACAGAGTTTGGCTCCAGTCAAATGAAGCTCATCGACAGTAGCAGTTATAGCGGCCAATTTAGAGCCAAGTTCTATAGTTGGAATTCCGGCTGCGAGTATCATAGCAACCAAAGAGTCAAACCAAAGCAAGACTGATACTCGCAACGCTGGTATAGCACGGAGTGGGAGCTCAGCAATGCTGTCAATCAAATCTGTTGCTAATGCTAGCGGGAGCGACCTCTGGGAAAGAATGTACCAGATTCATCAGTTATTAATGGTCATATCTTGAACACATTAAGACTAAAATGGCGGGGCTCACTGCAGCAGTTACAGAGAGAGGGGCGGCAATTTTTCAATGTAAAGTGAAATAGAGCCAGAGTCGATGGAGCCAGAAGTGAGGCCCATGAGCAGGTCAGCTATGTCCACTTAATCTATGGATGAACCTGATCATTTCTAATAGTGACTAAACAACAAAAATTTGCAATTCAACAATATTTATTTTAGCTACCCCCATCTGTATTAAATATGACTGGACTTTAGAATGTGATGTCATCTGAAATCCAACCATAGTTGTGAAGCTTGTGAACAACAAAAATGAGGGAGACCAAGGAAAAAAAAACAAACATTCACAAAATCACAAATTCTTCACGTTTTCCACTGCATGCAATATTTCACCACAAAACCAGCCCCAATGCCCCAAAATAAAGACTGTGGGTCCCCATAGAACACTATAGAAAAACAAATACTTGACCAACTTTGAGTGCTCAAAATTAAAATGAAAAAAGGTTTAAATTAGACCTATTCTGCAAACTGGACTTTTCAGAGGTTTTAACCATGACACTTGTTTCTTTCTCAATGACCCTCTGAAGTCGTATTTGTGATTGTGAGTGATTAGTGCATGTTTGAGCAATCTTTAATCGCCTATTTTCAAGACACCATATTGCCGATCAACTCCCAACTTTTTTCAGACCAAGGTGAGCTGACCAGAAACGTCACAGCAGCATCATGCGACCACTATGACGAAGACCGCGAGTGAGCAGTCGAAACTCACAAACAAAACCTTGGTTTGAAAAAAATCTATTAAAATAAATTAACAGAAGACCAGATGAACCTTTTTGGACATAAGCACGATATGTCTGCTTTAAAATATTACAACAGCACATTATATCATAATGATCATACTTAAACAAATCAATGCACATGTAACACAAACAAATTAATAACAATAATGATAATAATAATAATAATAATAATAATAATAATAAAAAAAAGGGGTGGACCCAGGTCTTCTCTTTTCAGAAAACACCACACATATATTAAACCATACGAGAAGGTCTTGTCAATATGAAGGAGATATTTTAAAATAAATCAGATCTATAAGTGTCCTATGCACCAAAAATGCAAATAAAACAGCATGTTTGAAGTGACAGGGCTAAATGGGTTGTGGAGAGGAGGGTATGATTTTTTTTCCCCTTACAAAATAATGCAATTAGAGAGGGTCAGATGGAGCAGAGGATGAAGAGGAGAGGGTCAAGATGGAGCAGAGGATGAAGAAGACAGGGTCAAGATGAAGCAGAGGATGAAGAGGACAGGGTCAAGATGAAGCAGAGGATACAGAGGAGGGGCTCAGATGGAACGGAAGAGAGGATATAGAAGAAAGGGTCAGATGGAACAGAGGGGAGGGTCAGATGGAGCAGAGGGGAGGGTCAGATGGAGCAGAGAATACAGAGGCGAGAGTCAGATAGAGCAGAGGATACAGAGGAGGGGTCAGATGGTAAGTAATCCACTGGAGACAGTCAAAAAGAAAACCAACTTGTAAAAACAAAACAAAAAACAAAAAAACTTTTATTGGCAAAATACAGTTCAAATTTAAATTTAAGTCACTCCAGAGGTTCAGTATCTTCTGCTGATTTGTCCAAGAGCAGCATCTAAAACATAAGTATAATTTAACATTCCACTGCAGGTACAAACCAACCATATACCAAAATCATTTTAACATTATAAAATAAAATTAGTTTTAATGTTTTTGAAATTGTATGAGATATTAATACAATTCACAATAATTCAGTTTTTAAATAAAATGAATTCAAAGAAACTTACATTTGTGCAGTGTCCAACAGATCTGAAAGAGGAACATTGACATTAGTACAAAGCCACATTTGAGACAGCAGCAGAAACAGTAGTAGAGCCAACACAGGAGCTGTATTTAAATATAGGCCTTGTGGCATCACCTACTTTCTCCATATGATATGAGTTTAACACCTAAACGCTGGTTTACAGTCCAGCATCAGGCCTCGCTCTGAGCTGAGAGCCCACGTCCTGACCATAGACTATATATAAATGGACATAGCTAACCTGCTAGCCACCGCATTCCAAATAGGAAGTGAGCATGGGCGCGTTTCCCTGCTAAACCAGTGGTGCGAGCAGGAAGGGGCGTTATCTTCAACAACCTGGCTCCGGATTTGTTCTTTAGTTGCTATGATATTCGCGGTCGGAATTTCAAATATGGAACTCAGCTCCAAATTCTCCCCTGTAACTGCCTCAATGAGCTTAATTTGACTGGAGCCGAACGCAGTGGGTGACGTCACACTCCCTTAGTCCACTTCTTTATATAGTCTATGGTCCTGACGCAGACCTGTACCATACAGGCTTCTTTGGAGCTAATCAGGGTCCAGGTGCATCGTGGGAATCCAGACAATTTAATTTGCACTAATTTTGTTAATGGGACAATATACAGTCACTCTAGGCTCATATGCAGAAATTTCTGTGCCAAACTTTAGCTGTTCTGAGTTGTTTTTAATCACTTATCTGTATAGTATTTATGGATCAACCAATCACAGCCCTTGCATACTAACGTTTTAAACGAGATGCACATACGCAACACAGCAAACACTGCGAGTATCTGATTGGCTGCCATTGGCTGTCCTGACCCTCTGACTGTAAATTCATCCACGATGATTTAACACTGGTTCATTTTACAACATTATGGGCAGAGAGGCGGATACTGATGACATTGATAAACTTACCGAACAGAGGAAATGCAGAGAAGGTAAAATGCTTCAAAACGGTGAAATGGAGCAAACAACAAAACCTGTTCCACTGTGTTGGGTGTGGGTCGGGCGTGGGCAGGTAAATTTTACATTTTGTCATTTGTTTTACGTAATTTGCAGAGCAGCTGAGAAATCAAAATGGTACAAAAAAAAAATTAGAATAGAGTGTGCTTTCAAATTATTAGGGATGCACAATCCATTTCAGTTCTGATACTGATTCTGGTACTGATTCTGGTACTATGGATTTAAGCATCTGCTGATACCCGATATGAACCGATACCAGTGCAGAAACTAAAACCGCATTTATTTCCTTAAAACAAAAATAAAATAAGACAAAACTGATGCAAATGTGTTATGTAGCTGTTACGACAGTAATGACAGAGTAATTGTAATAATTTGTATAAATAGAAATTAAAATTAAAATAGTTTTTTTCTGGGCAGCCTACGACCAGTAAATGGCCTCATCAATTTATCTGTCCAATCAGAATATCGGGTGAACCTATTTGGAATCCAATATCCGATCCAGCACATTTTTCAGAATCTGATCGATACATCTTTACAAATTATTTAATGACTTGAGACATTAATGACTAGTGGACCATTAAAAAGTTTGCAGCTCCATTTATAAAAGGCATAAATCTTAGCAGCCCAAGTTTTTTAATTTTAACAATCTTTCTTTTAGCTTAAACTGAACCTTCAGATGCAGTGTTAGTGGAGTTTATGATTAGACTTGTCCGTCTGTTTCACCTCAGCTAAAATCGTATGCTAGTTAATTATGTAATGTTGCAGCAGTTGTTTTCACACCAAAAGCTATGTCTGAATGTCTCCCCCAGCCCCTAACCCCTCATTCACTACACAGCCCGAAAGTCTTTAGCAGACTCTGTAGTGCACTCACAGAGTGATTCGGACACACAGCTCACTACATTCAAATCATGTAACTCTGGCGTCAAGCTGGATCTCACATAAAAATGTTTAAAAATCTAGTCCATTTATCTGAGATGTGGAAATGATCGCTCTTTTAACAGGTCAAGCTAAGGTAAGCAGCTAACGCAAGCAACTTTACACAGCAGCGGTTTATTTAGTGTGTTATTCATAATTAGGATCAACAGTGCGATAAACCAGCGCTTCTATCTGCTTCAATCAGTTGTGTTGTGTCTAGTTAAAGACCTGCCACTGTCCACTGCCATTTTTCAGACTCATGCATTGTGGTCTACGTTGACCAGTCTAGTGACCACCGATGCCCACTATTTTTCAAGGTGCACTGTGGGAAATTTTGAGCGCACTACTTTTTCACCAATTGGACATTCGGACACCACTAAAAATGGCGTGACCCCTAAACAGTGCCCCCTGTAGGGAAGACTGTGGACATTCCAACACAACCCAAGTCTCATCTGACAAAATATTTGGCCTTCCCAGTACCACTGGATCTAAACCAGGTCTGAAACAAGGCTATTCAAACAATTCTTAACTGGGGCCAAACCAGGACTAACATGGACTATACACTTGCTACTAGTTCCAAACCATGACTATGGACAAAAATATGGATTAAAAGATTAAAATATTTGAACTTTGGTGCACATACCACAGATTGAGAACCAGTGACATAAAAAAAAAAACCTGAATGTGCACTGAAATTATGATATGGCACAAAGTTCTATAAGAGCAAACTAAACAACTTTACCAACCAATAGTAAAGTTATAGACCTGTGGTTTCATGTGAAAAAACAATCCGTCATTGTCCCATGTTTCATTGCACCAGCACGAGTCTCAAAACTGAGTTAGAAAGTTTAGAACACTTTGCAAAACTCACACCTCAAGATATGCCAACAGACATTTAAACGAGCAAAAGCAAAACAAGCGAAATGGTTTAATCCTGTTTGTTTTGATTAGTTTGTTTTTTTATTGATACTTTGCAGCTGACGTCATCACCGTTCCCTGAGTGTGACGCTAACTGTAGGCACTGCTCTGTCTGAAGCTCTGTTACCATTAAACTTTAATCTGAGCTTTATTTTAACACGATCTGACCAGAAAGAGTTGAGCTAAATGGAGCTACAACAGATGAGCTGATTTGTGCAGTTAAACAAGTCTCTCTCACATAAAATTACAGTCACAAGTTAGCTAGCATTAGCCAACAGTTTTACTCTGACCTTTCTGTGTAAAATCAAACTCAAACAGGACCATGAACGCTCGGACTGATCACAGGCTCCTGACAATATGTTGTTTGAATCCATTTTGTATTTTTTCTTGAGTTTTCAAACAATCTTAAAACTTTTTTGTCAGTTTGTTAATGTGTGCAATGTGTCACCATAGTAACTGCTGAACATTCCACCATAGGCATACACGTAGAACACCCCCAGCCTGATGTCACTGCAATAAACCGTGTTAAGACCCAGTGACACAGTTCTCCAGTGAGGAAAGATACACATCTTGTCAACTCTCACTGCCGGCTCAAAAAAGCTTTACATTTTCGTAAATTCTTCTAAGATGTCTAAATGTCATCCTGCGAAACAAAGCCATGGTTACAGAAAACATATGTCCTCGTAACAGCATAGATATAATTCTGTTTTAGAAATACAATAAACACTGGAACAATTTCAGATGCTAAATGCTACAAGCTAACGATGCTAGCTTCGACAAAATAAACCAATTCTACGGCGAGCTTTTAAACCTACAAAATGTCTGGTTGTGTACGTACTCGGACGAGGGGGGTGGTCGGTGGAGGTGGCCGGTTGAACGGCAGCGGCGGCGGGGGAAAGGGGTGAGCAGGCCTGGACCCCACGGCTCCGGCGGGCATCATCCCCGGCGGAGGCACACCGGGAGGCGGCCTGAAGAACATGTGCGCTAGGGCGTGCTGGCTGTACGGAGGAGGCCCGGTGGGGACGTGTTTACCGGAGGGAAACATGCCGACGCAACACGGGCATTTAGAGGAGAAAAGGAGTTAGACCGGGTGTTACATGCACGGTTTGCAACGGGGTTTCGGTGCTTCTAAAGTCCGCCTCTGGTCGGTCTGCAGCCTGTTATTTGAATAGATCCACGGTCTGCAGCGTTTGTGGCTCATTATCTGCGGAGGAAGCGCGACCTACGGGGAAAATGTCTACTGCGCATGCACAAATATCCGTCAAAATGTAACCGTTAAAATGCAGTTAAGACTACAAAATTAACTTTATACTGGTAATAAAAATATTTTAAAACTACTACCACCATTGATTTCAGTCCTCATCGTTCATAAATTATTTGATTCAATTTGTTTTGACTGTGAACTAAAGGTTAAATGTAGTGTACGTTAGCGACCACTTGAGGGCGCACTACAGCCACTGTCTGTATAGCAAGGCAAGGCAACTTTATTTGTACAGCACAATTCGTACATAAAGTAATTCAAAGTGCTTTACAGAATAAGAAAGACATTAAAATCACAATACAAACAAATCAAAACATAAATAATCCATCATTAAATTGACACTAAAATAGAAGGGTGCAGAATAAAAACCTTTCAGTCATATGCACAGCTAAACAGAGCCTGGATTTAAATATTGTCAAAGTAGAGGCCTGTCTCACGTCTTCAGGAAGACTGTTCCAGGTTTTAGCTGCATAAAACTGAAACGCTGATTCCCCATGTTTAGTCCTGGTTTAGTGCTGGTTTAGTCCTGACTCTGGGACCAGCTGAAGGCCGGTCCCTGAGGTCCTCAGGGTGCGAGATGGTTCATATGGCTATAATAATACTTTGGTGCTAGGCCAAGAAGAGACACAAGCAGAGCGGCTTTAAAGTCTATTCTCTCTAATATGGTGAAACCTGTAATAAAAATGTTATTTTTTTTCACATAAAACACTCTATTTTAAACTCTTTTGTAAGACATACATAGTGGCTGTTGATACCAAATCTAAAATATGCCAAAAAGTTAGTGAAACATGTCTTTTTGTGGACCTCTAGATGCTCAAGTGATCCTGTCCACACCATAGACTGTATATATAATTGGTCCACATTTCTATGATTTCTTTTGTGCAGCCACAGGCCGTTCTTTTGCTCCATCTCATTGCTAGGGTGACGCTTTCAGCTTTCCACAGAATTATAGTAAAAATTCTACCGGACTATAATCTGAAATAATCAAAGCCTACTAATAATATACCATAGTAAGGTATTTCTATTTAAGTTTAATTTTATTATAAAAAACAAACAAAAAAACATTAAGGACTTCAAAGTGCAAAAATGCACAGCAGCAAGTGGATAAAGGTGAAAGGCAAAAAAAAGCAGTTGCAGCTGCCTTCACCCACCTTCATGAACTACAAAGCCCAAATGTCTGATGGGTAATGCAGTGCTGTCGAACAGACGCCTGACTGACAGCTGATTGCATCTGATGTGTTTTGATGAAACGTGATGCCCTGCAGTTAAACAGCATCACTCCCTCCTTTTTTCCATCTATTTACGTTCATATCATCACAGATGCGTATGATCTTGATGAGCTAAAAGTAATTTTTACCACAGATCAGACCTAAATGTGTAAACTTTATAGTGAGCTCTGGATTTTTGGGTCTGGTGATGTGTTGTCAATCTATGCGGTGTGTGGCAAAACAGGAGAATGCATTCACAAAGTTTTATGTAGTTTTATTCAGTGCAACACTTCAAATGAACACGAGATCTGCCCCTCCACCGGGACTTTGCTTGATCTAAGGCCTGGCTGTTCTTGGGCTCGAGGAGCTGATTTCTGCCTTCTTCTCTTTCTCTCAGCTGTAGCCGCCTGCTCTCCCCGACATCTTAAACACACCTAAAGACTGTTGCAGACAGGGTGCACCTCCAGAGTTTGGGGGAAACTGAGGACTAGCGCTACTGGCATCTGCAGGACAGAGGGACTACTGCAAGAGATAGAGAGATACTGCGTTCCATATGTTACCTCCATGTGCTTTAGGAATTATAGTGAACACTACTTGCAGAGTGGGAAATTGCACATGAACGGCCCCTCATGTTGTATTTTCTACTGGGGAACTGGGAAATAATTTTGATGCCTGAGCTGTTGAGTTTGTCTGAGTCTGATGTGTTTAGCAAAAAGAATTTGGGATTGTTTCTTTTCAAACTCTCTCTCTGCCTAATTAATAGACTATAATGCAAATGACAATATGCAAACTTAGTTTTTGAATCATTATGAGACTATGGTTGAATCATTCAAATAAAAAAAATAAAAAAACAAAAACAAAAAAACAACATCGATGCAAAAATACATTCATATCTTAAGAATTATATGTAAATCCAGAAAAAGACTTTCTTCTACACTTGATAATGTGAACATCCCAGGGCACAACAATAATCCACAATATCTGAAACTCCCATAAAGTTTGTTCATTTTAACACCGTTAGTTTCTTTGGGAATTCTCCGCTATGACCACTGCCAACGTGGGGTGTGGAGGTGCATGCTGGGATTGCGTGGTGACAACTGCAGGAGCTCTATAGCCTACAGATGTTGGACAGCTAAAATGCATTTTTAAAATGCAGAATACATTGAGTTCTTGGGTCTAGTCAGCTCTAGTCTTTGCTCTGTGGTCTTCAGTTGTTGTGATGCTCGTGGCTGTGAGGACAGTGTCAGAGTGTGAGGGCCCTCCTCATGTAGCGATGTAACGATATCCAAACCTCTCTGTACAATATGTTCAATAGATGCATCTCACGGTACAATATTTATTGCAATATTTTGTGGAGGCTGTAACAAAATTGTGAATATGCTTTTTCCTTTTTAAATGCCTTGACAAGACATTGGTTCTGTCATAATACAAAGATTTAAAAGTGTTTAATAACAGTCATTTCTTCATCGTCTCCAAACCCACACTCCTCTCTCTCTCCTCTGTGTGTGATTTCTCTGTAGTTTACTTCTATAACAATCCCCCACTCCACTCTCCTGTCCACTTCCCAGTAACAGCGCCCCCTCAGGCCAGTGGAGCTCAGGACCTGTGCCCTGTCTGTGAACCTGCCCACACGATCTGGATGCTCCTCCTCCACCCAGGTCACAGTCCGATGGTCCTCAGACAGAAGGAGACGTCTGTGAGCTGTGTTTAGGTCCAGAGAGACTTTATCAGAGTCTGAAACACAAAACCATTTGAATGTGAAGAGAGAAAACTCATATGTTAACGTGTGAACAGTAAAGCGCACTGCACACTAGAACATTTTTAGCCCAAGTTTAAGCCCGATTTGCCTCTCCATGAGTTCGAGGAGGTGTGGCCTGAGCATTGCTTCTCGTGAGCGATTATTTGCCAAGGCCCTCCTCATGTCTGTGGGGTCAGTGAGATTCTGTTAAGACTATTTGTCAGGTCAGAGCTCCAAAACCTCAAATTATAAAGTTCCAGCACAATCATAGACTTGTAACAGAGTTCAGAAGTTTATAGAGTAGTGAAGTGATGATGTCACTTCCGGGTCCAACCAGTAATTTCACAGCTGATTTCTAGCTTTGTTTTTGTTCCTTATTCATCAAACAAGAGACAGTTACCTCTCAAAAGCCACGTTTAACCACAAACTATATCAGATATTTAAATAATGTAGTAATAATTTAGCATAACATAGGATTATCAGTATGTACATCTCACTAACTGCTGGTTACTGCTAACGCTATTTTAGCCCAGCCGAGCCTTTTACCTCAACCTCCCTCGAACATTTTCTGTCACAGTTGTAACCATAGATCCATGCTTATAACCTGAATAAAAGAGGAAATTGTAAACATGTTCATAGCTTTCAATCATCTGATGGACCCGAAAGTGACATCACACTTAACAACTCCATTGACCTTATTCAGCCCCGCCCACTTTTGCTGTAAATGCCACTAAACCGCGCTTTCTTGGTGGTGGCACTTCCGCTTAAGCAGGACTCGCATTCATTTTAATGGAGAATTTTTGCTGCTAAAGCCTGATATAAAGTAGGTTCATATGTGTCAAATGTTCTTGTTCATGTGACCAACAAATCAACACTGCACTGATTTTCTGGAGGCTTTAAAGCGGCTCTGTAGTCCATACAGAACTTATTTACTCTCAAGATCAGCAGCCCCATGCAAAATAATACAACCTGAATGACGATGGCGATGCCGACGGCAACTTCCAGAATGGAGCTCACCAGTGGCACCCTGCTCAGGTTCCGGAAGTAAATTTTCCATTCATTTTTCCCATAGACTTTTTGAAAAATTCTAATATTAAGAGTTCAAAGGCGGAGGCTAACAGCTACATGCTAACGAATGTCCATAGTGCGGTTGTTTTAAATCCAAAAAGGCTGTTTAAAATGCAAGATTCTGTGAAATGTTTTAATAACTTGAAGGTTTATAAAGTTTCAGAAACAGATTTAAAATAAAATGATAGTTCTTTTGGTCATTAATTACCGCATAGCAAGCTTTTGAACTTTTAATATAAATTTTTTTCTAGTCTATGAGAAAAATGAATGGGAAATTTATTTCCAGAACCGCGGGTTGAGCGGTGACTGATGAGCTCCAGAAGGTGAATTAATTTCACCAAAAGTGATGATCTGTTTTGATTGGTCAGTTAGAGCCACTGGTTGTTAAGGGTAACTGTGGGCAACTAAAATAGGCTCTAAAATGTTTCATTTTGTAAATGCCATAGATTTGCATTGTAATATTTTGAATGTGTTTTTGTTGTAATTCTTTTAAATATTTTTGCAATGAATGATTGTACTATAGGATCAAATGTAAATAGGATAACTGTCTGGAGTCGCCAGACATGAATGGAATGTTGTCTCTTTGTTTCATTAAATCAGAGGAGCGTCTGTTGCGTCTCCTCACCTCACACCTGTGACACCTGCTGGGACGGACCCTGTGACACGACGGGCTACACTTCTGTCTGTTCACATCAGTGACGCTGGTAGAGGGTGTTTGGAAAACCAGGACCAGACTTGGAAAAAACACAAAATCCAGGCGCTCCAAAAAAGATGTAACCGCATGAAGGAATAATTAAAAGGCCTTTCCTTGCAGGGCCAAAGCCAACATGTTTCAACCTGCAACTTTAAATAGGACCCACTAATAGCAAGGACATGTGTTAATTGCAGAAACCAAAACAGTGTGACAGAACACGGCTTTGGCAATAAAAAAGTAGAAAGTGAACAAAAATATATTTATGTATGTAATTATCATAAAAATAATTATAAAATATATACATTTATAAAAAACAAGACAGGTCAAAGTCCTGATTTAGACCAGGATGTTCACATCTGGTCTCATCTCTTAATGTATGAATCCAGCAGATTTCACTTTGATTTCATTTTTAAAAGTC
>KN471104.1:2056-30416 GCA_000787095.1 Periophthalmodon schlosseri
GTTGTGTCCTGGTAATACCAGGTGGTGTTGCTGATTATTTTACAAAATTAATCAATCTTATATAGAAAACAATCCACTAAAATACACCACTGTGCTACATTCTGTTGTGCATCTACCTCTGAATTAAGCTAATTTATGAGCAATAATTCAGTGTTTCAGCAGTATCACTGAACTGAAAATGTTCTTCTGGAAGAACAAATCCTACGAACAGGAGCATAACAAAATTTCTGCTGTTTTAAAATATTATTACTCTAATAATGTAACAAAATATTCAAAGTTCTCCATGATTGTAAGTTATATCATTTCTTAAATTATTTCCTATAAAAATATTATTATGTGATCCAATAACATTTATGAGGAATTTTGTAGAGCATGTGGTCTATTTGGTCTAACAGACTTTACAGTCTGCAGTGACAGCCTCAGCCTGTCCCAGCCCCAGTGCTCTCCATATGGGCCACTGTTACTTCTTTAAGTGGAAGTTACGAACATTTTTTAAGAAAACATTCATCAATGAAGTCCAATGTGCACGGTATATAAAGTTTTTCAGCAGATTTTGAGAAAAAGCTCTTAAAAACTTTTGTATCTTGTGTTTATCATTTGGCCAATAAAACAATGTGCTCAGGAGAAAGGCAAATATACTATGCAGTGGCAAGGGATTCTCAACTAGGGGGGGCTGTAAGGAGATGGAACTGTATTGGTACATTATCTAGTGTTTCTTTGTTGGTGTGAATTCTGATGAAATAATTGGTTGTAGATGTTAAAATTCTGTACTTTGGACAGTGATCCGGCTCACATAAAAAGTAACCTGAGTGTTGTGAGACGAGAGCACAAACTGGCTGTGTGTATGAAAGTAAATGGCTTTGAACTTTATTTAAAGAAACAATTAAATAGCAATAGGATGCGGAGGGCTGTGACCGCAGGTGAGACCTGACTTTTGCGCTTGGTAGTGTTGTTTATCATTTGGCCAATAAAACAATGTGCTCAGGAGAAAGGCAAATATACTATGCAGTGGCAAGGGATTCTCAACTAGGGGTCTGTAAGGAGTTGGAACTGTTGTGGTACATTTTCTAGTGTTTCTTTGTTGGTGTGAATTCTGATGAAATGGTTGTAGATGTTAAAATTCTGTACTTAGTTGAGCAAAATTAGTTTTGACCCAGAGCAGATATATTTGGTATATGTTTAATTGACATTGTTCAATTTTGAAATCTGTGAAGGCAGGTTAGTTAGTTAAAAGCCTGGAAAGCCCCACTAAATTACCAAATTAACTACATTGTTGAATTGACATAATTTACCTGAGTAAACAGTGGTTTTCCTCTTGCACTTCAAACTTGCATCTAATCTACTGTAGACTACCCTCTACTGTGTTTTGTTTTAGTTTGGATAAGGGAGAAATTGAAGGGGAGGGGTGTTGTATGAGTCCTGGGTTTATGTTACCATCATCATCAAGCATTTCAAAACAACATGGGTTTCTGGTTTTGGAGGCACTGCGACTATTTCTACAAAGTTGGACTACAGTTGGGCAGGCGGGAGGTTCACTCATTGCCAGTGCCTTTCTTGGAGAACACTGTGGCTTCCTTTGTTCCTTTGGAGGCTCCAAGGGATAAATTTCTACGTCAAACTTTGGTTCCCACCTCTTGACTTCCGCAGCCTGTTGAGATGTATCCTGTTGCCTCTGTTTCTCCTCTCTCATGGGTTTTGTATGAGTATTTATGTTGCCAATAATAGACGTCATCGTCTTTACCATCATCATCGGGCATTTCAAAACAAAATCGGTTTCTGGTTTTGGAGGCACTGCAATTATTTCTACAAAGTTGGACTACAGTTGGGCAGGCGGGAGGTTCACTCATTGCCAGTGGCTCAGAATTCGGTGTAGGTGTGTCTGAAGGATGATTTTTTTTCAGGTAGTTTTGATGATTGCAACAGTTTCACATCACTGGCCTCACTGGGGTCGGTGTCGGACTGTTATTGTATGAAGTTAGCTTGCGCAGTTGTTTCCTCCTCCTCCTATTACATTTTCTCTTCTCTTTAGGAGTTTTGGAGTCACTTGCTAAGGCTGATGTCTGGACATTAACCTCCTGTTCCTTCTCAGTCATCTCCTCTGGCTCAGGCTTTGCAGTTGAGGCCTGGGTTGCTGAAGGCACCTGAACATTGGATGAGAGATCTATTGAGATCTTCTTGTGATCATCTGCCTTTCTTGGAGAACACTGTGGCTTCCTTTGTTCCTTTGGAGGCTCCAAGGGATAAATCTCTACGTCAAACTTTGGTTCCCACCTCTTGACTTCCGCAGCCTGTTGAGATGTATCCTGTTGCCTCTGTTTCTCCTCTCTCACAATCCAGAAGTTTTCTTTGGGCATAGGAGCTGGTACAAACTTGGCCATTGCCTTCTCTGATACAGCCTTTGTTGGTTTTGGCTTTTCCTCTCTACTTCTATGATTAAATGGCCTATTTCCATCCCTTTGAGAGGGACCCCATTTCATGGAGGGTTGGACTTCTCTTTTCTGTTATTCCTATAGTTGGGATGGTGGGTGCTTGGTTCATTACCCCTTGTGACCACAGGAGGCAGGTTGCCAGAGATGGTACAGCCCTTACCTGTCCTGCATTCCTGTGTCCACCCCTACTATAATGTTGGATTCAGTTTCTTGGAGCTTGAGTCATCTCTTGCCTGCTTTTGTGATGCCTAGGTTGATTGGCACGGGTGTTGTTGACTCCAACCTCCTCTCTGCAGTTTGGCCGTTGGTGCCATCTCCTTCTCTTGTACCTCTCTTGGTTTTGCTCCTGATTCTCCTGAATGTGTCACATTTAGATCTATTTCCGTTGTTGTAGAAACGGTAGGCATATGATGCTTGTTATCTGCCATAGCAGTGTCCATTTTCTGTGTTCTCTTTGTCTGGAGCTTTTACCCATTTTGATGGTTGTCTTTTATCATCAATAATCTTGATCTTGTGTAAATGCACTAAAAAGTGTTCTCTCTGCTACTCTCTCTTCCTCTCTTCCTACTTCTCTGAGCTTCTCTGTCTGCACCTGTAAACAAGTGCTGCAAATATCGAATGACTGATATCTGCTCCTGTTTTCTCCTCAAAGAAATGTTAATGGAATGTTACATGGCATCATTGCTTTGAATCAGCACATCAAAGCAACATGCTGTTCATCATGGCTACGGTGCCTGGCACAGCAACGGTCAATGGAACTCTCTAGTATTCATGGGCTTCAGCTTCCTGTTATATGCAACATTTTGAGGACTGTTTCCCATTCAAAACATATTTTGTTTAAAATTGTTTAAAACAAAATATTCCCCATCCCTATGGCAACAATTCTGAAATTGTTTAAGGTTCATTATGTAATTTTTGTGATGGATGGTTTGACATTTACTTGATCAGATCCAACCCTGACATGCCCTGCTTTATTATCTTTGAATTAAGCCCAAAATGACCTATATATCTTAAACAGAAGACTTTCAAATAAGGAACTATAAAATAAAAAAAAATCCCCAAAATCCCACTGAATCCTATAGAATTGTTTGTAAATCTGATTTGAATTTTGAAAGACTAATAGCGCTGAGAGCACAAGTTTTATGCACAGAAGCTGCTGATGATGAAGGTCTGAGACCTTTTAACCACATAGACACATTTACTTCCCAAAATGACACATTCCCCATTTTGTGAACTCACGCACAAAGCCTAAAGTCATAGCAAAGTATATTTTCATTTTAATAAGCAGAGATACTTAAACAGTACAGTGTGTGACCCAAGAAGGCATAAAATGACCCAACTGGCTTGGTCTAAGAGGTGCTAATTTATTTTGGTTACACCTGTTATTGCCTCACAATCCAATCGTGGAAAATACTGGATTTTACTAGTGGGAAAGCCATTAACTCTTAAAGTGTACTTCAACTTTACATATCACTGCTGTTTACTGCCCCACTTGGTGATGGTATAAGGTACAATTGTCGCTACACCTGCCCTGGGGCTGAGTGGCAGAAATGTGGCTGACAATCTGTGCCTCTCTGACCACCACCAATCACTCACTCAAAATTGCTATTCAGTTTCAAACACTCTGCAAACACTCTGCTCAAAAGGTATCGGAGAGAATTTTATATAGTTTTGCGGCACCTTTTTTGGAGAATATAGTAGCAAACATTCTGGTTTAGCCTTTATGCCCTTTGAATTAATGCAGTGTATATTTAATAGAAACAGAATCTGCCTTTAATGGTTAGACATTTGCATTTTAGGACTCATGTAGCAGTGACAATCAAGACTGACCAAAAGTTCACCTATAAATGTGTACTATGTAACTTAATAATAGATCTGACCTGTAATTTGACCAAGTGGTATCACCTGCTTGCCTCCAGATATATGTTTAATACGATACTGTGAAACATTGTGGGCGTAACAATAATATGGAGAACAGGTGATGGACCCTCCTCCAGAAAAGTTACATAATGCTTTATTTTATAGGTTTCATTTTGTCTATCTCCGAAGCCAACTTTTCCACAAGCCAAAATACACTGACAGTTCTTGAGAGCACCCATTTTACACAACTCCACTTTCAATACATTCAAATCTATGACTAACCTAATGACACCACACCATGCCATATGTCACATACTCATCATGGTTAAATATAGTGCAGGTTTATGTCAGGTTACAGCCAATAATCTGATCCCCATGTTTTTGCATTGAGGTCATTAAACCACTGATAAGGAGGCGGACAAGAGTGTCGGATGTGTAGGAAGAAGGTAGCTGACAACCTCCAACAGTTTGACATGTTTAAAAAAATATCATTCTAGTCAGTGCTCACCATTTTGAACTGGGTCTGACTCAAAGATTTTATATATAAATGGACATAGATTACCTGCTGGCCACTTTCACTTTCTACTGAAAAAACAGTCTGTAAGTGTGGCTGTGAGGCCTGTCATTCGGATCTTAAAATGTTTGTTTTAACCCGCTCTACGTCCTGATGTTCAGGATATGAACAATAACAACAGACAGGTTTGATCGACAGATATAGCCTCGTTGCTAATTGCCCACCTGCTACCAAACCAGCATTGCGGTGGAAAGGGATGTGTATCTTTAACAAACTTGCTACTGATTGGCTCTTTGGTTGCCATGAAACATGCACTCGAAATTCCAAATACAGAACTTGGCTTCAAATTAGCTATTATTTATAACTGCTAACCTCAATTGGCTAGAGCCGAACAGTATGACGACCCTCAGTCTAACTTCTATATACAGTTTATGGCACGGCTATTGAACTTCATTTTCTTGCCAGATTTTTTGAAGGGCCATGGCGTCTGGGCTGGAGGTGTACACCACTTAACACAGTTTGGTGTTGCACAAAATATTCCCAACACTAGATCTGTTCTAATAATGATAATATATAACAACAACAACAATGACAACAACAACAACTGCAAATTAGATTTTAGTGAAAAAGAAAATATAAAAGGCTTCATCAACATCATCATACTGAAGGCGTATGAAACCATACTAGTACCAACTGGGTCTAAACCAGGACTAACCCAAAACTAAATTAAGACTAATCAGGACTAAATCAAAATGAAACAAGACTAAACCAGGACTAAACCAGGACTAAACTAGTACTAACCCAGAATAAAACCAGGTTTAAACCAGGACTAACTAAACCAGTAAACAAAAGAAAATATTTGAACATTTGGAAGGTTGCAAGTTGCATAGACCTGATCTATGCTCTGACTTCTCTTGTCTCTGCCTTCTCCCAGTTTTTTCCCTGCAGGCCACAGATTTGACATAGCCATGTGATGTATGCCGCCTTTCCTGCAAACTGCCCATAAACAGTTGATTGCTTTACTTTTGTTCTGCCACTCACATACTCATTCCAGTTCTGCCCGGGCGCTCTGAACCAGCTCCCTGTGCATGGCTGACTCCTGATTGATTGATTTATGTGTTGATCAGTGAATAACCTTCCGCGCTCAGCTCCGATTCGCTGGCTCAAGCGGCGAGGAATCAAAGTCCTACAGTTTTGACGTGCGGAGCTGCACGTGGCGGCCATTAATATTCCCCGGCTGTGTTTCCTGTCTCCCTTGGAAATGAAATAATAAACTACGGTGGCTCTGAAGGTCATGTCAACACAAAAAGTGAGATTACAATGTCAAACAGATAGTGTAAGCATGATGACAAGGTTTGATGACTCAATATCAGGTTTAAACGTCTCATGCAGTACCAGCTTATTCACTCATCTAAAGTTGTCCATTTGTGTAGGAGGTTGGTGTGGTGAAAACTCAACTTTTGGTATGAAACATGTAGAAGTAACATAGCTACAGAAGCCCTACTAATTAGAAAGGCTAAAAATAGTTATGTTATATCACATTATGGTTTTCTGTGCCTTCAAATCAAAACTAGTCATAGAAAACACAACAGCGTCTTATATAAGGTAAATGTCATTGTAAAGTGCCTTGCAAAAAGACAGAACAGCAGCATGTACAGATATTCAGTCAGTGGATGCTCTAACTCTAACCACTGATCCAATGACAACTTTAACTTGAGATACCTCAGCAACATGAAAGTTACCAAATGCACAGCGTGTGTATGTGCAATATTGCTTGTAAAAACCATTAGAGGAAACTCGCAAGCTTCTTCTTGCAATACTGATGTGAGTAACATGTTTCCTTAAGTGTTAGTCACCCACATAGAGAAGGCATAAAATACTCCTATTGTGACTCCCTTCAGCTCTAAAGCATGTGTAAATTATGAGTGTGAATAGGGATGCACCGATCTGATACTGGAATTGATGTAATAAGACCAGTTGGACCAGAAAATCTCATAATGTTTAAACTTTTATTCATATAAAACTGTTCTGTGGTTACTTGAGAGATGAATCATAGTTACATATGACAAAACGGATACAAATTTGTCATGTTATTTTTGTTTAAAAGAAATAAATCTTTTTTCAGTCTCTTTACTGGTATGGGTTGATATCTGGGATTGGCAGATACTTAAAGCCATAGTATCGAAATTGGTATCAGAACTGAAAAAGCTGCATCTGTGCATCCCTTAGCATCACTGATCTTGGTGTGAGATAGCAGCATTACGAATGATATAAAAGTGTAAGGTAACAGAAATAAACAAAAACATGAATACATAAATACACAATATAAACAACTGAGACAAGAGATTAGAGTTTGATAATGGATAGATCTTAATCTATCCATTCCTCCTTAAAATGCATTATGTAACTTTTCTGGTTGAGGTTCGGTCAGCTGCTTGTTTCCATGGAGACGTTTGCCGTGTCTCAATTCGAAGGTTGCACACTTCGAAGGGCCCGGCCGACGAAGGGTGCTTCTCTGTGTAGCCTCCGTGGCTCGCAAAGGACGTGCCGAAACGGGACAGGCCTAGGCCACGAAGCGTACGTCAACCGCTGTCTATGCGCTTACGTTACGGCGCTTACGTTACATCGCCTTGCCACCATGATGGCTGCTGACTGATGAGCTATACGTTTAAAATGGACTCCAAAATAATTAGTTTTATTTTTAATTATTTATTATCTAATTAAAGAACAGTCAATGTATCATTGTCGCAGGCATTTATTTCTGTTTAGATTGAATGAAGTAAGGAATTAATCTTTCCCTTTGAATATCAATAGGCAAATATAACATTATAGGTGATTTCTTCCCAATTGTAGCTAGTTTTACATAACTTTAAGAAAATATACCTTGTTTCTCCTGTAGAAGAATGCACAGCCGATCTCCATGGAAACACAGGGCACATTTGTCGGCCGCAGTCGTGGGGTGCATGAAATGGCACAGGCCTTGTCGCGCCGGAAGTGATGTAAGTGCCCTTCAAATGCAGTCGACGAAGTGTGCAACCGTCGAATTGAGACACTGCAATCGTTTGCCTGGAATCTTCCACAGCAAGTTATAAATCATCTTACTGTGAGCAGGGTCACTTGTCCACAGACCTGAACAGTAACCACGGAGAGAAGTAGGTGGCAGACATTCCATCAGAATTTATTATACAGTATAACTTTGTCATTTGTGTTTTCCCATTTCTACTTTAAAAATATAATTCATTTATCTCTTCAAGGCAAATAGATTTTCTTTGAATGTTCTCTAATAGTATATAAACTAATAGAAATATATAGTACCTGGGTCAAATGCAGAGCCAGGTGAATGATAGTGAGAATAGGTAGGACCCATATACTTGTATCTTGATTGTTTAAATGAACTCCTTTCATTCCCATTTTGGCCTCCACCAGCACAATGGCACAGCAGAGCCACAGCAGGTGTATTTGCTAACATAACATCCGCACTACTGCTCTTACACCCAGCAGATTGTGGAGCGATTATGGCACGTGTCAAAGGCTGACCTTCTGTTAAGCAGCACCTGTGTACAACCATGTGTGAGCCAAAAGGATACGGACACTCCAGCACCAACAGATGGCACTATGGTAACATCCACACAATGAGGCAATCATGAAGAACAGAAGAGGGGAGGGAGTAGCAAGGGAAGTGGTTTTATTTATTTGGGCTTTTACAAAGTTTTGTGTAAGTTGGCAACAGCACATTTTTTTTTAATTCTCAGGTTAGGTTACAATTAAAGAGTGGTGCCCTATGTAACTTTTCATGTGGATGATACACCACCTGCTTGATGTCATTGCTTTGCCTGGAAATTTCCACTGTATGGCATTAAACTCATCTATTCCCATGGAAACAAGCAAGTGATGCCACAGGGCCAAGTTACAGGCCAGATCTGTGGTGAGGAGACCCTGCTCAAAGTACGATGCATGTTTTTCAAGGTATATTTGAACAATGAACACACCTGTAATTAATTAAATGTAAGTATGACATACTTTGGAACATTGCAGGCAAAGCAGTAACATTTCCATGGAGACAAGCCAGTAGCAAACCCTCTACCTAAGTCACAGTGTTTCAGGATGAAAGGGCCTCTGGCATAAACAATCTGGCATGGATAATCTCTCAGTCCAACTATTCACTTTTACCCAAATGAGATGGGTAAGATGGGTTTCTTGGCTTCTTGTTTGATTTTCCATACATAGGCCAGGCAACGTAATCAGGCAGACTCCCCCTGGGGGCCATCGGGTACACTACACTAGGCTTTGATCCAGATCCCACAGGGAGCACCATGTAGTAGACGCCATAGCCAGGACTATGGGGCGGCGGTAGTCCTTTCACTCCACCTGTGCCATGTCCATTTGGAACAACGGTATCAGCAGCAACACCATGCCATTTGTAGAAAAGTGGAAGTGGGTATTTGGGACTTTCTGAAGCCCAGTACACAGGGTCAGCCAAGCCGGGTAGTTGTTTCTGTGTTAGGGGCCCATCATGCTTAACCTGCTCGAAATTGGACTTGCGGTGGTACTGTGGTCCACCCCCGGAAAGCTTGCTTAGAAGTTTGGATTGGGTTGGACTGTGACTGCCGTACCCAGCAGGTTGAAAATGTGGAAATTCTCTGGGTGTATTGTAGAAATTGTTATATTCCATAGCGGGAGGTTGAAGGTTGTTTTGGGAGCTCTGGTGGTGAGGCACACTGGGATGTTGAGCAGAGAAGGGGGGTGGTCCAGAAAGGTCAGGGGCCCCATGGACTCCCGGGTAATTCAAGCCCAAAGCTGCAGCTTTAGCTATAGAACAACATACAAGATAGAAAAATAGACAGGCTCAGGGTTGGTTTTGTAGTTGCAACAGTCACTTTTTAATTGCGTTGTCCAAGTCAATGTTAATTTTCTGTAATTCTAATCCAGGTCTGCAACACTCTTCAACAGACTTTAATACATTTTTAATGCCAATTTTAGAATGCATACACAGTGTAACTTTCTGGAGGTGACAGAAGTTAAATCCATACTTCAGAACATTCTTTATGGAGATTAATACCTCTTATGCCATACTGTGGAATATTATAACCAAAGGAGCAACATTTCCATGGAAGCAAGCAGGCCAAATAAGAGTTAAGTTTATGGAGCTGGAAACCCACTCACAGCAAGGATGAATGTTTTTATATATGATTTTCAGTGCAATGAAAACATCCAAAGTAAAAAAATCCTTAAAAAATGGCTAAAAAGTGATATGGTGGGTCTTTAACTGGCTCTTTCGAACTACAACCGATTTATATTGAACCGTTTGACTGAAAACTAATGATGTCGGCAGTCGTCTAGAAACAGGGTGGAATTCTCAGTTCAAGAATTGCTCTTTGTCATGACGCATTTTTTAGTTTGTAAATACAGAACATTGCTACACATTAAACTGTAAAATGTCAAGGGAGGTACACAAAATAAAATACAAATTTCCGACTGGCAAATTCAACATTTCCCGGCCTTAAACATTCCCAGTGTCAACAAGATGTTTTACTGGCTAATGTAAACTGAAAAATAGAATGCCACTATACCTCTTGCAGTTTTGGCACAGTAAGCACCTCCAGCTGACACAAAGTGAACCCAAGCTGCACTGTGGAAGACAACAAACTGTGAGCTTAATGGCTACTCCCCACCCAAAAATAATCCCACCCTCCCTCCTGGGCTTTTAATAACACAAAAACTTTTTCTACCTGAGAATAATAAAACCCAGTCCTCGTGTCCCGGTTGCCATTTTTGCCAAAAGTTGCACAAAATCTTCCTCTGACTCCAACTCCAACTGCCGTGGTCTGGCCTCATTTACTGATTACTGACAGCTGCTCGTCACACGGACCCACCGCAGCTTTCACTCGGCCCCTCCCACAGCAGGGCGCTCATGAAAAGGGCATGTTTGATTAAGTAAAATGTATCTACAAAAAAGTATTACTAAAACATTTTGAGTTGAGAACATAATTTTAAAAGCAATTTCACCTACTGTGTCCAGTCTTATAATAACGAGCTCTGCGGGTAATTAGTAGCGCTATTGTAAAAGTATGATTTTTGGATTGGTCGAAATATATATATACATTTTAATTTTAGTAATGGTCACTTCTTCTCAGTCCACTAACTGAAAATACTGCATGTGAAATGTGACATTTTAAAAACAAAAGTGAAAGGCTATGAATGTTTAGCAATTTATTTAAAAAGAAAGTGACTACCAACTAACAAGTATAACGAAAACGCTATAATTTAAACTTTTCTGGACCTGCTCGTGTCCATGGATATTATCGCTTTACCTGGAATGTTCTGCAGTATGGTATTAAAGACAAGAGAAAAGCAGGTGACTCTACTATGTCAAGCTGCAGGTCAGATCTATGGAGAGGTAACTCCGCTCACAGTAAGAATGTTTTCAGAGTATTTAAGAGCAATAAAACAACCACAATGAATAAATGCAAGATAGATACGTTTAATGGCATTCAGTGGAACATTTTAGGATAGCAATAACATAACCATGGAGACAAGCACTAAGATGAAAAGTTACATTGCGTACCTTTAACAGAAAAAACAGAAAAAAGCTCAAATTAAACCAGGGAAAGTTGTAAAGTTGGTGCTTCTAAAGGAAATGAGGCCTAGTTTGGTAGTCCAGGAGCTGTATTAGCCCTCAATGAGCTGCCCAGAGCCACAGACACATTTAATAATTCATCCAAATTCTTTCTGTCAGGACGGACAAGCCAAACGGGCGCTTGATTTAATTCTGTAATTGCACATTCACCTTTAGCCCGCACCCATACTTTGGTAATTAATAGGCCCGGGTTTTATTTGAAGTGTGCCATCGCCGGTAATGGAATTCAAATTGCAGGTGATGGGAAACCAAAGATGTAAATGTCCACTTGGCCACAGGGTCCAGGCAGTTCTGTCACAACCAGGAAGTGGCAGCACCTCACAGCACCTCACAATTTAGCTGCAGACCCAACATGAACCTTTAATTCTGTCCCAATTTGTAAGCACACAGATTCACTTACATATTCAGTTTCTACGCTTCTTGGGGACATTGGTCTGACTTACATTCATTTCCTGGAGACTGATCCTAACCTTAACCATAGTTACTACTTGATCCAATAAAAAGGACCTGATTTTTGTACAGATTTTGGTCCCCACAGTGTGATAAATACCCGCCCACTAATACATGGCAGTGAACTTTCTTGGTTGATGCTAAAACTACTGGCCACTAAGTCAACGCCTGAATTCAACTTTTATTAATACAGTGGCTTATAAGTGAATTATCTTTAGGCTATGTTTTAACCAAAATCCATTCCAGGTCCTTTGATTAGGTCAGTTTTTCTAGTATTGCTTGAGAAAATAGAACCACCGAGAACCACATCTAAAGCAGGTCTAAAACTGGACTATATTAAGTCTAAACCAAGTCTAAATAAAACAAGGCTGAAGCATGACTTGAAGAGTTCTAAACTAGGACTAACCAAAAGGATGACAAAAATAGAATCAAATAGAAATATATTGACCACCAAAAGCAGTCCGCATGCACCACGGTTTGGATTAGGTGACCAGCCAACATTAGCCTAAACAGACAAAATCATAAATGTGAAAATATCTGGTCAAAACATGAGCTGGAACATAATCATATGGGCTCACTCCAGAAAGGCTAGGTCCAGATAAAGGGGAGAAACAATTATTGCATAACTACTTTTTATTTTACGAAACCAGATCAGTTTGATGACCTTTGGCCTTTCTCTCATTGTCATTTGGTTTTATGCGCACACAATTACATTAATGATATTAGCAGAGTATTCATTTTCCCAGCTCATATGTGTGAAAAACAATTAGACCTAATAATAACTGCTCCTCTGAGGATTCACATCAAAGCGCATAAGCACACAATCCAATTAGGAGTGTTTACTGTTCGGATAGAACTGTGCACTGTGCCGTACATCTGTAAACTGTGTGTCACTGTGTCCTGAGCTGTGTGTGGGAGGAGGCCCAGATAAGAGCTGCAGCATATGTGGTCCACTCGCAATATTGTTTAAGCAGAGCTCTCATGAAAATGCAATGTGCTATAGAGGTGGAAACATGCTTTTACTTTGATTATGAAACGTAATCCTTTAAAAATGGTTTAGATAATATGGTCACAAGTTCTTAGAGGAGTTAGTGTTACTGTTCTTTATTATAGTATAAATCCACTTACCTCACAATAATCTTTGCAAGTTGATGCTTGTATTTTCTATTTATTCTCATTATAACTTGCTGACATTGCAGGTTATTTCATTAGTTTCAATACATAGTTAATTTGTCAGAGGGATTCAATGCAGTTCATTCATTAAAAGATTTTCCATTTTTATTTTAAGCGTTGTTGCCTTGAATTCGATCTGAAATTTAATAAAGTTTAATAAATTAGGTCACATAAACATTAAAATCTAGTTAAAACAACTCAAATCAAGATTAAATGTGCTGTACCCGTTTTTTTGAGTAAAGAACACGTTTTAGCTTCAACTGTTAAGCGCCGTTCTTTCCAGATGGTTCTCATTTAACAATGTGCCGGATTGGCTAAAAC
Organism: Periophthalmodon schlosseri; assembly: GCA_000787095.1. Classification (NCBI taxonomy): domain Eukaryota; kingdom Metazoa; phylum Chordata; class Actinopteri; order Gobiiformes; family Gobiidae; genus Periophthalmodon; species Periophthalmodon schlosseri. The sequence goes on from KN471104.1 coordinate 15,441, forward strand.
ATAGTATCCGTGGACTTCAATATGGCTCTCACTCAGCAGAGAGGCGACATCCTTCAGTCAAATTTTTTGCTCTCTATGGGCTGCTTTTACATTACACTGCATGACGTAAAGGGCATTCATCTGAACTAGAAGAAATAAAAGTCAGGTACAGTACCTTTTAATATTCAAAATTCAAGTCACTTAAAGGTTCACTATGTAACTATATGGACTGTCTGCCACCTGCTTGTTTTGATAGAGTTATAATTGCATTGAAGTTCTACAGAATGGCAGTAAACTTACCAAGAGACAAGCAGGCAACCAGGTCAAGTTATAAGTTAGATCTGTGGAGAGGCAACAACCGCTCACTGTAAGAATGAAGGTTTTCTCGAATAAATGCACGATAGATATCTTTAAAATTACAGGCAATGCAACAAACATCTCCATGGAAAAAATTAGGTGGTGAATCATCCACCACAAAAGTTACACAGTGTACCCGGGTATATACCAATGATTACTACCATAGCGAACTTCTGCTAACATAATTCTCAACACGGTGGCCAACTTCATTCTTATCTTTGTCTGATTATTTCCTCTCAGTGTTCTAGTTTAGCAGATTCCACTGTTTTTTTTTTTTTCCTTTTCACACTCCTCTACTTTGAACCAGTGTTTTTCCCCTGTTCCTTCCCTGAGAGCTGCGGACAACACTCACTGAAGTCATGGCGCTGTAGGGCCTGGGCTGTCTCTAAAGAACGCCGGAATAGCAATCAGCGAAGGGAACCGGGGAAAAGTGCCGAGGAAGAAAAAAGCAACATGAAACGCAACAGCTTCAAGTGAGAAAAAGAATGGTCAAAAATACATACCGAGTGAGATATCGATGGAAAAAACACTGCACAATTTCACAAAAAAACGAAAACCATTTGTTCCTACTTTACCAAATTAGCAAGCGTCACATTCATCTACCTCTTCATAGAATCTTCATTACGACCACAAGTTGACACGCAATTAATTTAGTTGTTTTTGTAGTCTGTCTTTCTCATTTCAGAACTAACTAAACAAGAGAGCGTCGCTGCCAATCTGTTCCGCTCATTACGCTATCCGAAACAGGAAAATCACAACTAGATGCTTCAAGGCCGAATGTAAAATTCTTTTGACGTAGTCGGGATGGTCCGTAAATTCACGTGCTAATTGGAAAAAGAAGCAGTTAGCGCTTGTTGGATATGATATTCCAAGTAAATACCCACCCAATACGGTTTCCTCATAGCTAAGGGAGATGTGCGGGTCTGTGATGGCTAGACTTTGTGGTTTCTAGGTAGTGTTGTCCCAATTGTCTGCATTTCCCTGCTTCACATGGGGGATTAATTAGCTGTTGTCGTATTGTTGAAGCCAGGACACACATGAAAGCCAGTCATATTTCAAAATGGAAGCAAAAAATGACTCATTAACCAACAATAGCCTACTTCGCCTTTTATTTGTTTTGCTATCTAAGCTAAATGCCTCGTCCCAAGACTTCAGCGGCATGACAAGCTCAAACTAAAGAGCAAATTAGGCCTCAAGCTACACCAGTAAATAAAAGTCACTCGCTCGAGCTAATGGTGGAATGATAATAAGTATGTGAATCGCTTCATATTTCAATAGAAAATAGTGACCAGATTTTTCCCATGCATTTGAGCTCTTGAGGTCATCTAATTAGAAAGCATTTATTGTCTAATAATCAGAAAGTGCACGTTAGTATGCTAGTTGTTGTTATCTTTACTGTCACGGCAAAACTTCTCTCTGGTCTAGAGAGCTGTGAAAAGTGCTTATAAACTCATCGCGGCGATTAATTAAGATCCTCAGAATGCGTACGGTAAGGGAGGATTAACTTTAGACCACTGCAAACTGTTTAAAATTAACAGGTTCTGTTTTTCATGTTTTTTTTTTGTTTTTTTAACAGTAAAAATCAGGTACAGCACCTTTATATACAAAACTTTGCAATGAGTGGTAGATGTGTACAAAAATAGCGCATGCTGTCATATGGAGATATCAAGTTTTTGCTGAGTCAGGCTTCACTTAAATTATTGTACAATAGTCTATTCCTACCATATTTGAATTATTGTGTAGAAATTTGGGGTAATACTTATAAATCTAACATAAAATCTATTTTTCTACTCCAAAAGAAGGTTGTTAGAATAGTTAACCAAGCAGACTATCTCGCACCAACAAATCCAATTTTGTTAAGTTAAAACTGTTAAAATTGTCTGATCTTGTTGATTTGAGCACAGCTGTAATGATGTATAAGGCACATAATCATAAGCTCCCTCCTTGTTTACAGATGTTATTCGAACAGAGAGAGAGTCAATATCATCTTAGAAGAACAGGTATATTCAAAAAAGTAAGACTAGAACCAGTAAAAAACGTCATTGTATTTCTGTTCGAGGGGTTAGTGTGTGGAACAACCTTGATGACAAATTAAAAAGCTCCTACACAATAGAAGCATTTAAAAAGAGGTATAAAACATTACGTTTTGAAAATTACAGGACTCAGGAATGATCCATGTGAACTGCTGTGGTTTGTAGTTTTTTTTCTGTACATATTGAGTCATATGTTGTAGAACTGATCTGCTGCTTTCCTTGGAATTCTTGTGCGTTATTATTAAATAGGGTTGGGCATTATAAGTAATTCTTACTTCAGCCTAAACCCTTTCGGTCATGATAGAAATGTTATGTACAACCTTATACAAGTTGAAAAATGTTTGATTTTGAATGTAATGACCGAATAAAATTAAAACAAAAAAAAAAGTAGTTAGCAAATTAGCAAGTTACATTTAGAGACAATTCATGGACGGAAAAGACAAGAGACCTCAAAGTATCTTGAAGGAAACCACTCTATGTTGTGTACGGTAAGCGATTTCAGGCTCTACATTATTTTGACCAATCCCTTTTGACCTTTTGCTGTTATTCGAGTGAGCATTCTGATAGTTGTGGCATGGGACAGCAGTTACTCAGACATAATCAACAACAACATCATTCAGATCCACTAACCCACAGGTTGATGGTGCGATTCTAGCTCCCACAAATGAATGCTGTCATTGTGTCCTTGGGCAAGACACTTAACCCACCTCGCCCCCCGTGTCTGTGTACCCTGATGTATGAATGTGTGTGTGAATGGGTGAGTGGTTCCTTGATGTAAAGCGCTTTGAGTGCCTTGAAGGTGGAAAAACACTATATAAAAATGTGACCGTGCACCATTTACCGTGTTGTTATCTAGCTTACCTTTCAGTTTAGTGTGTGCCTTGTAACCGGTCATGTTGTTTCATGTTGTGAAAGGATCTGACCATGGCTCTCCTCTGGCTCTCTCCTTCCTTCATCTTCCTGAGATTGTGTGTTGCCAGGTAATAGGCTCACACATAATTGTACAGATTAAATTATATTAATGTAACTCGTGTCTCAGTCTTTTTTGAGTTCCTATATTAATAATTGTCATAATTTAGACACGGTATAGTCCAGGTTTAGTTCTGGTGATTGTGAAAAGTTTGAGAACCACCGCCACATTTTGGTGTTGTTGGCACGATATAGACCTGTATCTGTGAACTGAGAGTGCTACTCTTTTTACCACAGCATTGGTTATGCTAGATTTGCAATCTCTGGCCTTTAAAATACTGCAAATTCAGAAATCTAGTCCTGCGAAGTTGCTAATAGATCTATTACCCATTATGTAACCCATTTTCATATCCATTACTGTTAGCCACTTGATGGAATACCTCTAAAATACCAGAGATGTTTCTCACCAATGCTTGTTCTCTTTGTGCTCTCCACTCCACACACACACAGTGCCGTTGGCTGCGATTACAGGAATACTTTTGGTTTTTCATCACCTCCATCTCACTCAAAGCACTTCTTTCATCAGCAGAAAGCTCATTCTTCTCTCACAAAAGTGCCTCCATAAAAGTACAATAAAAGTCGAAGCATTTTAAACCAAGGTCAGGATCTGCTGGTTCAATCGTAGACAGTAGACGTGGGAGGTGGTGGGAGGTAATTGGCCTTTGCCTTTTTAACGACAGCTAGATGGCATTTCAGAGGACGATGCATTGAGTGTATTAGGGAGAATGCATCTGTAATGGCGCTAACTGCTCGGCGGATTGCTTCATTCCTTTTGTCTCCGGCGGCAACGTTAACATCCAAGCGCTTCAAAAACACAGGTATTGCCACGCTTTGTCGATATGGGGTAAATGTGCCATGCTAACAAGCTACGTTGATTGTCTTTTATGTCGAATTTGGTGTTTCGAAGGATGGGGGAATCACAGTATGAAGCGAGATGTGATTGAGCCGAGCGAGTCTTTTGAGAATGCCTAACGCGGTCGCCATTGTTACCAAAATAGATATTCAAATTCTACCGCTTGCTCTCACAGGCTCAGTGGAGGATTTTTTCACGCTTGTGCTGTGTGGCAGGGAAAAGAGGATGAGATGATGGCGGATGGAGGAAGAGAGAAAGATAGATTTTTTTTTCTTTTTTTTTTTTTTCGGCGAAGCTCCATATGTTGCGTCTATTGGGGGCTCGGCAGGTCTTGGCACCCTTTCAGTGTCAGTGGTGGTGATGGTGTGTTCGGGTGCAGTCGGGTCTGTCAGTACCCACCTGCCCTGCTGCCTCTGATCTGGCAACATAGAAGGTTTTACTCAGAGAGACAAAAAATAGAAAAAAAAATAAAAAATCTCTGCTGTTCCAAAGAAAATACGGAGGCTGAATTTGAGTATAGCTGTAAAATGGAAATGGGGTTGTAGTTTTCATGTAAGAGTTATTCTGATTTGTGATTCAAGGTAATAAGATAGTAATTTTGAAACTGTAGTACATTGGAAAATTGCATTACAAACTGAAAAAGGCATACAACATTACAATGATACAATCAGATAATTACATAATCTTTTTAGGTTACAAATACTGAACTATGCATTTGGAAATTGTATTTTTAAAGCAAAATTACATTACAATTTGCTTTTCTACGAAGACCATACAAATCGGTGAGCTTGCTTGCATCCCTAACATTCAAAACAGCATTGTGGCTCTCCTTTCATACAATGTACTTTCTTCTGCTGTTAAAACTTAACAATATAACTTCAACGATTCAATGCACATGATTGGTAAATGTTAGATATTACTTCATACAGCTGAGTAAAAGTATGATTAAAGACAGTCTTCTGAAACACTTGCCACTGATTGAAGCTGCAGCGAAGTGGTCCCCATAAATCGGGGGAAAATAAGCATGCGCACTTATTCTGAGAAAATGTCATATGGAACTTCTGTCATCGATTGGCACTCATAGCACTCTCCCCTATGCTCCATTACTCTGATCTGCAGACCATCTGGAGCCAACCTTAAGTTCTCACTGCTCTTCCACGCTGCCGGCTTCAGCACAGCAGTCAACAGCCTTTTGCTTCTGCTGAATAACACAGATTTTGAGTTTTAATTGGCCGGTAGTGAGTGTGAAAGGAGACAGTAGTGCGAATACAGCTGAAATCTCCTCCAGGGACCACCACAGAAGCACCATGGGGCTGTGCCCAATGTGTGCTGACAGGCAACGGCAAATTATGGTATAATAGCTGAAATCATTTAATGGGTTTGTAAGTCTAATAATGATTCAGATGTCTAGATCATGGTATAAATAATAATAATTGCATATCATGACAGTAATTTTCCAATTCAGTCCAACTTTATTTGTATAGAACATTTTACCAACACAGGGTCTCCAAAGTGCTGCACAGAGTAGGCACAATATAAATAAATTGATTGCATAAAATGTAGGATAAAAAATAAATAAGCATGTCAGTAAAAAACATAAGAAAAATACTAAAATTAGCAATGGAAAAATAGAAAGTGAAATCAATAAAAGACAGTCAAAGGACCACACAATTCTCATGCCAGGTTAAAAGCCAGTGAGTAAAAGTGAGTTTTTAAACAAGACTTAAAAGAATCAACTGAAGGGGTGATCTTAATGTGAGGAGAGTGAAATTAACAATTGTTATTGGTTCCATTTGAGTGTATGTGCCATCTTTACAATGTGTCTGATTCAATGGAAAATACAGGTTTTGTCTTGGCAAAAATGTATCTGAAATAAGTTTAGACTTCTATTTGAAATAGATTCATAAATTCAGTTTAATTTCGAATACAGGCTAATCTTATGCACATACAATATACATTCAATTAGAGAATAGATTCAATCCAGTACATTAACTTCTGCTCCGAGTAGGACTTCTCTGGAGCACATGTACACAGTGAGGACCCGTGGGTCAACAGAGCAGCCTACAGCAATGCAAACACCTCCCACTCACTTTACTTCAACTGGAAGTGGCACATTCACTGCACGTCCCATCTGCTCCAATGTTACCAACAGGTCATTCTTTCAAGGGATGTCTCCTCCAGCACACCGCACTGCCCACTGTCCTGAGAAAGGCTAGCCCTGCGGAGGATCCGAGAGGTCAGGGGTCAAGCCAAATGTGCGAAACTAGCCCCGCTCAAATGCACCGTCTGGGATAATGAGGTCGTTCGGACAGATAATAGATGGTGTTCTGATGCCCAAGAGACTCGAAATGCTGTTCATTCTTGGAGACTACCACTTGCTAGGCTCCACATGTATATATATCGAGAAAGAATTCTTAGAGTAAATTCAACATTGGCATGCAAAAGCCCCAAGTCAGTAAATAATCTTAAAATTATATACAAAACAATGCAAAGCAGGACCACAGAAAAGTTGTAAAAGTGGATGGTTCATAATTGCAAGACATAATAGATGTAATTGTTGTGTTAACTGGATCGCCCACAGCATTTACCCCGAAACTAGAGGACTATTTTTAGTATTACACTAATGTGACATCATATTAGTAATAAGCAATGTAACTGTCCATTTAAATAGATTGTAAGCTGACTCCCTTTCCTCAAAACTGGAGTGTTTTTTTGTGAACTTCATGCAAAATTAGGCTATTCAGAGAAAAATACTGCAACAGAAAGAATCCCATCTTTGATTATCAACATGCAACAAAAGGAATACTTATAAAACGCCTCGACAATTACAATGATAAAAGTGTGGGCAGCGTAATTCAAACCTAAATGGGTAGACAACAATACTCCCACATGGCTGCTTCATTTGTAATCAGATGTTTGTTGTGCTAAATCGTCCCATGTCTTAAAACCACACAAAAAGCTATTGACGGAAAAAGCGGCTTCTCAATCTGGCAACTTATTCCCTTCAAAAAACAAACAAAAGAGGCCATCTCGGGTAAAAAATAATAAATAAAAAAACTCGGCAGGAGACAAAGACTGAAAGCACCTTGATTGCACACCTTTATGATGTCTTAAAGTGGCTTATAATCACAGCTGCCACTTTGCCATTGACTGTATGATAAAGTGTCTGAAATTACCACGCAATCTGAAAAAGAAGATGTCAAGTGCTTTTTTCAGTGGGATTGCAAAGCGGCGCGGGTCTTCGTTCTCCAAAGTAAACCGTCTGCCTCGAAACGACTCATTTGTGGATGCAGAGAAGATCATTCAAATTCCACAACACAAGTTACTTCAGATCATGCATGTTGTGAGAGTCATGGAAGTTTTCAAACTTTGTGACCTTTGTGTAAGGTAATAAGGTGAGGCATGTATTTGCTGGATATGGAGCTCAACTGTCCCGCCCACTTTGAAGTCTGCTCTTTCCCATTCATTTTTCCCATAGGCTTTTGGAAAAAATTAAAATAGTAAGAGTTAAAGGGCCCATATTACACTATTTTCTCTGTTATAATGTTGTTTTCTCATCAACATACCCGGAGTTGTGTTTTATTTCATTCACACATGTTTAACACACATCCTGGACATTTAGGCTGGGTTTTTCTCTCAAACAGAAAACACTCTTTTCCACCTTGTGATGTCATGTGGTAATAGAGGAAGTTCTTTACTGTATTTTAAAACGCCATACACCTTTACTACAGTCATTTGGATGATTTAAGCCCTGGAATTTCCAATCTCTACTAAACAAAAGGTAAAAGGAAGCTGTTAACATGAAAACTACAGCTTCATGACATCACAAGGTGGAACAGAGCAATTTCAGCTTTGGAGATGTGGACAGACTAATAATAAAGGATCACTCAAACATGTCTGTGTAATCCCTCAGTTATCCAGGTCTGATCCATAGTAAAAGCCAAAAGTAAAATCTGTTAACTGGACAAAAAGTTGTAGGAGTGAAGACGTTTCGCTGGTCATCCAAGTTGCTTCTTCAGTTCTGGGTTCTGGGTTCAGTTCCCCAGAACTGAGGAAGCAACTTACTTTCGGCTTTTACTATCTATCTATCTATCATTCAAATGTGTGAATGAAACAAAACTCCAGGTATGTTTTTAATCAGGTAACAGCATTATAACATGGTTAAAAGCTCACAAGAGTCAAATTTGTATAAGATAGGACCATTAAATGCACGATAGAAGCTAACCAGCTATGTGCTAACATGTCAATAATGTGGTTGTTTTCAGTCCAAGGAATGCATTTAAAACCTAAACTTCTGTGAAATGTTTTATAATGTAATAACACGGTTTATAAAGTTTCAGATACAGATTTGAAATAAAGTTATAGCTCTTATGGTCTTTGGCCCCCTGAGGACTCTTAATATATACATATATTTTTAGGAAAGTCTATGGAAAAAAATAAATGTGAAATTTACTTCTAAAACCAAGTGGTCAAAATGCTTCTCGTCTTCTTGGTGGTAAGCTTCTCTCATTAGTCAGAGGTGTCCTGGGTCTGCATTTGGAGAGTAAATATGTCCAATGGGTCAAAATCTACATTGGATCACAGTAAAAACTGCTTTGGGTCAAAGTAAAAATGCCCATTGCAACAATTAAAAAAAACATCAGGCAGAGTAAACATAGTAAAGTAAACATCTATCTGTTCTATCCATTCTCTTCTTCTTTATCTGAGAGATGATTAGAGCTGTCTGAGCAGAGATACCTGGCCTTTCTTTTCTAACCCCACTTCCTCTAGCTCATCGAAACGCCACAAAGACACAGTCCGTCCAGCGTCTCGTAGAACTTCCCTGGAGCCTCTTCCTGGTGGGACATACTCAGATGCCTCTTGAATGAACGGTTCTAATGGACATTCACTTTGCTAAATAGTCCACTCTCATCAGTTCTACTTGCTGTATTGTTTTCAACACTAGATCAACAATAAAGACATCCCTGTGCTTACCTGTGCAGCCCGTAACCCAAAAATTTCACCATTCCAAATTTTCCACATCTGTTAGACATCTCGGTGCGGCCGCTTAACCTCCATCTGTCTTTTATGCTGATAAGTCCTCACTGGAGATCAAATGCCGCTGTTCTGGGACCCGTGCCAAATCCTCCACAAGCGCTGTATCTTTTCATTACTCAAAACTCCCCAAACAAAAACTGTCAGCGCAGAGATTCTTTCAGCGTGCGAGATGGCCACTCTGTTTACGGTTCCCCCGAGCTAGTGACACTGGCTTCAAGAGGAGTTAATGCAGAATATTTGAGGGGAGAAAAGCGAAGCGTCCCAGGGGAGTTTTGGAGATGTGCTTTGGTTGTGAATGGCTCCACGCGCACATGGAGGTAAGTAAGAGAAGTATCGATCTGAAGAGGAATCAATCGCACTTGTGAAGTTGGCTAGTGTATTATTCATAGGTTCATCTGTCAGCCTGTTTATCTGGCCACATATCCGCCTATCAAAGCACTCCGCTGTCATTAACTCAAGTGGGAGTTAATATTTCATACACAATTGGCTTTCTTGTGTGTGTGGTGACCCCTTTGTCAAACGTTTCAGAGCTGCCAATCAATATTTCAATGTTTAATCAAGGCTGTACTCCTGTGAGATCATAATGGGAAATGCGTTTTCTACTGTAGATGATTTATGCAGCTGTGAACTACCTATAACAATTATTATTACTGTTAGAAGTACATGGATACATAGATGAATTTCTAATGTAAATGCCCTAAAGAAAGAATTAAAAGTGCTGTACCTGATTTTTACTGTCTTAAAACGTGAAAAACAGCACTAGTTCATTTGGTTTACAGTGGTCCAAAGTTATTCCTCATTTACCTTATGCATTCCGAGCATCTGAATTATCCACCGCAATGAGTTTATAACCTTATGCATCCGAGCATCTGAATTATCCACCGCAATGAGTTTATAAGCACGTTTCGCAACTTTCAAAGACCAGAGCAGAGTATAACTGTATTGCAGCACGACAAATTGTGCGCAAATACATGGTGGTGATCAGAGGGACTGATTAGTTTGGTTAATGTTAAGGTACAATTTTTGTCCCTGTACAGAAATGTGTCCATTGCATTTAACAAATCCTGGGGCAACCTGTCAGGAGCAGTGGGTGTCACAGTGCGGCGCCTGGGGACCCATCTCCAGATCTTGACCTAGGCTTGGCCAGGACCACCTTAGCCGGAGGATTTTACTTATACTATACTATATTTACTTACTGTGCATGATTTGGGTTGATGGGAGAAACCAGAGGAAACCCACCCAGACCCGGGGAGAAGCATGCAAATTCCACACCGAAAGACCTAGTTGACCAGGGAAACAAACTCGCAACCTTCTTACTGTGAGGTGTGAGTACTAGTCACTCAGACACGGTGCCGTGGAGACTGGTAGCCATCCCTTGCTGCTGCAGATGTGATACAATAGTAGCTTACCACCACCGACACATTCCGTCTGGTGAATCAATTATGCATGAAATTGTAAAGCATCTCTGAGCGTCTGGAAAAGCACTTCATAAAACAAATGCATTATTATTATTATAAGTTTCATACGGTTAAAAAAATGTAAATATTACAACATAGCAAGGTAAAGTATCATCATTAGTTGTGTCTTGATCTTTTCCAAACACACGATTCATTTCTCCATACAGGAGTTCCAGGGGGATAGTCGTACCTCTCGCTCTGCTCTGGAGCCAGTGTCTTTATGTGGCTGAATACAGAGTGAGGTGTTGATTATGAGCCATGCCGTTAGCAATCACAAAGGAAATTGCTTTTGGTATGAATGAAAGCATATCAGGATCAATTAATACTGTGGCGTCTTAATTAACTCGGCTCACACGAGAAATGAATGAGCTCAGTGCAGAGAAGCCTAATGCACAGAGTCACACAGATTATTATGGAGAGGTTTCAAAATGGATTTGCAGTACACCGATAACACTTTTACGCCCCAAACAGAGAGCTTTATTCACAGCCCAGACTGATTTAAGGATTACATTTAGATACTCATCTGGTTCATTATGACGGCACGCACTGTCCACACTACATCTGATTGGGTGTGAAATATAAGAGTCAGACCCAGCCATAAGAAATCGTCATTCATTGCACTTGGCACATCAAGACTTCAATTTAATCAGTAACAATCAATCATTATGTACAAATCTAAAACATATAGAATAAAATACACTACAATTTGGACCTTTTGTGAAACCACTAGCTAAAGCATGTTGGCAATTTAACATTTTTATGAATTGAAATAATGATGTAATATTACTGATTTATTTTTCCAGATGGCACTTTTGCAGCTGTAGATGGATTGCAGATAGACACAATCGCAATTTTTATATTTTATGACAGAAAAGCATTGTATTGCATAATGTCGTACCAAGCCATATTCTATAAAGTGGTAAAATAGGCCACATGTAAGGATATGCTACCGAAGCAGCTGCAGTACTGTACCACAGTCATTTGTCAGGAGCGCTGGACCATATGTTGTCTTTGTAAACGAGACTGAGACAGTGTTTTACCTTGATATCAACTGTAAGTGACTAAGGTACAAGCAGATTCTGCTGCTCAATAAGTACTTCGCCCCCCTTCAGAGTGAGACATAAGGCGCTCGTGCTGGTGTGATGACCCAGTCAGAGCCATACTGTACCTTGGCCTTGTGTGGTGCTGCTGGGGCTCCCTCTGGCCAGGTGCTCCTGGGGCTGTCTTCAGAGAAGGCCTCCATCCACACCTCCAACACACCTCCGTAACACCTCCAACACGCTTCCACCACACCTCCCTGAGTTATGAACCATCTGTCCCTCTGATGTTCCTGTGGGCTCCGACAGGATGTTCCCAGCTGGGATTGTGCGTGGCTCTGTGAGGGCACCGCCTAGGCGTGCCAAGGTCCACTGTAATTAAATTACCCCCAGTGAGAACAGAGGAGTCTACAGACTGTGAACTGCACAGCCTTCAATACAAAAGGCTCTTGGATAAAGATAGAAAAAGGCAAATTTTCATAAGTTATAACCATTAAAACATACACGGCGAAGGGGGCAAATAGAAAAAACTGGCGTCATGTGTGATGTACAGTTAAGGGGTATTATGCAAAAATAACTTTTTGGTGCTTTCAACTTTGTTATAATGTTGTTTGCTCATCAAAAACAGGCCTGAAAAGGTTTTATATGTAATCCATGTATGTTTGAGTAATCTAGCGATCTGAACGCCACCAACGAAACTGAAACTAATTCAACATTTTAATTAGGTTAATGTTTTTAATCAGTTAATGTTTTTAATTGTAATTAATCGCATGATTGTCCCGAGTTAAGTTGCATTTAATTTGACTATTTTTTAATATGTTTTAATTTTATCATTTAGCTTTTTGCTTTTTTAATAACAAATTTGATCAAGACACAACACAGGAGGTGGGGCTTAGCACACTTTTACAACAAGGACGGGACGGATGGACGGCACAAGGTAAACACACACGCCTTTTGTCCTCCACGGGGCCATACACACACACACACACACACGTGCTCGCACACACACACACACACACGCACACACAGAGAAGCAGAAGAATCAAACAAAGCAGAGTGAAGTCTGACCTGGAGCCTCAATCTAAACTTGCCCTTGCACTGCTTTTGTATGAACCACTCGCTCCTCAAATTCAGCTGAATTTTGAGCAGGCTGATGGCCTGAAATTAACATGAAAAATTTGCAATAAAAATGACTCTGCATTAAGACGATAATAGCGCAATAAAACTGGCAGACCTCATTTTTTACATTGTTTTCACCGAATATAGCATTATCAAAACAATAAAAGTTAACAAGGTGATCCAAATATGTTCTGTGTTAACAGTTGTTACTCTATAGAAGTGTAACACCTTTAAGGTTTAGAAAGACCCATAGTGAGTTGGGTCATTTGCAGAGCTTGGGGAGAGCGTATACTATTATCCGTGTAGGCATGTTTTGAACAATCCTCTTTCCTTAAAGAAAACTTCAGTCAGGTTTCCCACTCTCAACCTAGTGTGCACCCACCTGTTGTTTTAAGTTGAGAGACTGAAGTTGAAGTTGTTTTGATAGAACCCAGGTGCTTTGTCCTGCAGGAGGCAACGTGGAGCATCAGTATTCACCTCGGCCGCTCCGAAACACTGAAGAAGAGAGTGAAGAGCACAAACTGGTACAAAATAACTATTCTTCTCTGCTCCTAAATAAGGCCCTGCCAACGCCTTTGTTTGTCTGTAGATGTGTTTCCAAACAATAACAAAACCAACCAACGCTTTCTGCCAAAAAAAAAAAAAATAGCTCCCCTCCTTTTACACGGCAGATGAGATTATACAACAGTACTGGGACACTGGAAGTGTTTCATAAGAAGCTCAACGGTGACAGCCTGCTCAGGTTCCGGAAGTAAATTTTCCATTCATTTTTCCTATTTATTTTTTCTTTTTGAAAAATTGAAATATTTAGAGTTCAAAAGGCACCACAGAGGCTAACCAGCTACGTGGTAACTAATATCATAATGAGGCTGTTTAAAGTCCAAAAAAACTGTTCAAAATGCAAGATTCTGCAAAAAGTTTTAATAACTTTGTGGTTTATAAAGTTTCAGAAACAGATTTTAAATAAAATGATAGGTCTTGTGGTCATTAGTTACCACATAGCCGATTATCCCTGAGCAAGCTTACGAAGTTTTAATATTAATTTTTTTCGTAAAGTCTATGAGAAAAATTAATAGGAAATTTAGTTCTGGATTTGCGGGGTGGGCGGTCACTGTTGAGCTCCATTCTTTTGCTGTGTTGACTCTATTACTGCGCTGAGAATGTTTGGATTAGGTAGGTGTATGTTCTGCTGCAAAAGTATGGAATGGAGCATGTTATAATGGCGTATTAGCTGCACAGCTATTAGCAACATGGTACTAACAACACTCAACTTGTATAGAAGTCATGTCACTGTTACTATATAGGCTTTAGAAACATGCTGGGACATTGCCTGAGTTGTCTTTGGAATAAATGGTAAATAGTTACATTGTATAGCACTTTTCTACCACCAGTGGGCACTCAAAGCACTTTACATCAGTGAACCACTCACTCATTCACACACATTCATACACCAGTGTACACAGACACCAGTGTCTTTCTTAAGAAAACAACAGCAGTATATGGTTGGAATACCAACGTATGAGCCAGCGCTGTACAAATGTCACTAATGTTGGGAGCGGTATTTGAGCCTTTGGATCAGTGGATGAGCACTTCACCAACTGAGCAGCTTAGTTTCAGCTCTCAGGAGAAAGAACAGAATTACTTAAATGAACCTGAAATAGTGAAAGCATGTTATAAATGTGACAACAAATATACTCTGTGCCCACTATTGCTGGGTTTCAAATGACATCACAACCTTCTATATAGGCCAATATTTAATACAGATGAGAGGAAGCTAAAATGAATATTTTAAAAATGCTGATTTTTGTTCTAATATATAGGTTCATATTTCGTAGGTCTAGTCACTAATATTAATTATCATATTAGATTTTTGTGAATTTACATGTTGGATATTTCATGGCAAAGTATAGTGTAATCGATAGGTAAAAAATACTCTTGCCCTCCATTTGGCAGTATGACATCATCACATTCTAGAGTACTGCTCTTGGGGGGACCCCTGTCTGTATCAGGTTCATGATCAAGAGTACCTAGCTTTTTTGGGGGGAAAACTGAAGCTCTCATAGAAAACCTATTCAGGTATAAGAATTGATTCCTGGAGTTTGCTACTATGAGGGTGGATGGCTAACCACTAATGT